>JAUEKX010240361.1:0-10206 GCA_031834005.1 Dendronotus venustus
CATCTCAATGACTCAATGCCTTTGTTGTAAACACCATTGTACCATAAAGAACACTCTTACCACTGAGCTAGCCAACCATCTGTTTCATGTTTTTCTTTTCCCAGCTCTCCGACTCACGCTGGAGGTTTGTTTGCCATGGACAGGAAGTACTTTATGGAGCTGGGAGGCTACGACCCAGGCCTCATGATTTGGGGCGGAGAAAACTACGAATTGTCTTTCAAGGTAGGTCTTGGCATTGTTTAGGTATACTATGATATGTTTATTTTCTTAGTACGTCATCTTTGAAGGTTTCCTGCTAGCCAATGGGTTAATGGTACAACCACGGAATTTGTTTCTCTTTGTAAAGGCAAGAATGAAAGAAACACCTTATGATTCGTGATAGTCCAAACTTTCTCCTTTACCATTTGATGTCAGGTCATTGAAAATTTTATTTCGATTGATGGAAATAATGATTTAAACCAGTTTGTTGCTTACCAATGGAATGTTGTATATCATAATGTTTGCAGATCTGGCAGTGTGGAGGCCGCATCGTGTGGGTGCCGTGTTCCCACGTGGGCCACATCTACAGGAACCACATGCCTTACAACCTGGGACAAGACATCGACCCCAAGATGTCCCCCATCAACATTGTAAGTGTTCTTCTTTATATTGATGATAATGATGAAGTTTTTTTTACAGCACTTTACGCCGTTGAAAAGAAACTTAGCCTCTTGTGGTTTGTGTGTCAAACAAAATCCTCTAATGACTTGTGGTGTTTGTATGCTAGTATATGGACTGATTTTGATACAAGTGGTATTCAAACAATGATAATTTGCACTGTAGGATGTGTTTTTGTTGTTGTTTACTTACCTTTTATTTCTCTCTCCTTCCTAGAACTACATGCGAGTGGTGGAGGTGTGGATGGAAGACGAGTTCAAGGAATACTTCTACACCCGTGAGCCGAGTCTGCGTGGCTACCCCATCGGTAACATCACCAAGCAGCTCCAGTTCAAGAAGGAGCACAAGTGTCAAAACTTCCGCTGGTTCATGGACAATGTGGCGTATGACGTCTACTACAAATTTCCCAAGCCCCCACCAAACAAGGGCTGGGGAGAAGTAAGTCACAATTAAAGTCGTTGAATTAAACAGGGTTGAGTGGGTTTTTTTCAAGTTTAATCCTTTAATCCTATCCGTTGATAATTGATATCAGTTTTTCTATGGAGTCTGGAAAATTATAACGTAAAAGATTTAAGGGCAGTTGAATGTCTTAGGATGTTAAGTTGTAATTTCATAATGACTGAATCTATAAGCTTTGAATAATGTAATATCAGTGTTATAATTGTTTTTTAATTAGTGTTGCGTTTCATTACAAGACCATAATCTTGCTGCAATGCATCCTTTTTACTGCCTATTGGGTCTACTAATAACATGGTTGGTAATGGTGTCCTCATGTTTGTGTCTTGCCAGATAAAGCAAAAACACGGAAGTTTGTGTTGGGACTCGCGTTGGTCCCAGCCAGGAGGGACTATTGGTGCTTCCGATTGCCACCAGCAGGGACATAACCAGGTAAGGGAGGGACGGGCTTCATGCTTCATACAACGAGATCATGTTGTCGACAACCTCGTTGAATCCGACTTCCACTGTATTTTTTTCTTATATAGACAAATGTTTTGTGTTTTCTTCTATATTGCCAACCTGAACCTTGATATTCTCAACAAAATCCATGTGCGATATGAAACAAAAAGATTAACATTATCTTCATAGTCTCGACGATACCAACATTCTTTACAGTGACTGTTTCATATAAGGACTGTATATTTTTTTCTTTGCAGGAGTTCCGTCTGAATATGAAAGGTCAAATAGGCTATGGAGAGAGGTGCATTTTGGCCCAGAATGCAAACACACTACACGTCAGTTACTGTGCCATTGAGCCTTCCGGCCCGTGGGAGTGGGATGAGGTAAGTCATAGCGGCTGGGTGGAGGGCTTCCCTGAATATAGGGCTAGTCTTATTTCTTTCTTAAAAGAACTATTAGTTGAAATTGTTATTGTCTTGCTTTCTCTGAGCAATGTATTACCTAAAGTGTGTCAGTGTGTTCTCTTCACACACAATGTAAATGACAATGGGGATTTGTTCATTTGGATTAAGTTTGCTATTCGTTTGATCTATCCTTTAAAAGCACTTACTTTACTTACAAATGGTTGTAATTCACACTTGTCATTCTATAACCCACTTCTGTGGCTGAGACTGCATCTTTGTCTATGTTGTTATTTTGTTTTTATTGTTCTGCACCTCCTTGATAATAATCCAGCCATATTTTCCGTTGCTTCCTTGGACAGGTAACTGGTTTGATTCAGCATCGTGACCTTAAAAGGTGTGTCAAGGTCGGATCAGACATGATGCTTCACCTTGAATTCTGTAACAAACAAGACGAAGAGATGCAGTGGATTATTAATGCAGTGTTTCCCTGGAAGAGGTGATGACAGACGGTTTGGAAGATTAGGATAGAAACTGATAGAGAGAGAGAGAGAATGTTTGTGTGTGTGAGAGAGAGAGAGAGTGTGTGTATGTAATGATACATAGCATTTATATAGCGCCTTTTTCCCATTCGGAATAGACTAATGTAACTCATGTACTGTTGTGAAATCTTGTAGAGAGAGATAGAATGTGAGAAAGAGAGTGTGTGTGTATGTGCAATTGTGAAAGTGTGTATGTATGAGTGTCAGGTGTTGTTGTTTTGTGGATATGTTGTTTTCACTAAACTAATCATTGTGTGTTGGACACACCTTTCCCTAGTCCTTTGTTGTATATCAGGAGTACCTAACTGTGCTATCCATGGTTACACGACTCTTTTAATCCTTTGGACCCGTGTGTAAAGCCGGCAGAGCCTTACATCGCTTTATACCGTATCCAGGCTTTTAGCAGGCATGGCACACTGCTGTGGTATTTCATCTCCATTTTCAGACAATAAGAAAATTTGTAGTGGACTGCTGCAGAATATCATCAACATTGATTTCCTTTTGAGTTGAGAGCTTTTTAAAAAATCCTGTTTTCTCTTTGATTCACTGTGGAGTGACCATTAAACTTGAATGACTCTCGGGCTCAATGAATAAATGTAAACAAAAACAAATGTCCGGTGCACAAGCTAGAACGCTTGTTATTCTAACTTCTAAAGTTGAAACCATATGCAGCCTTTTGCCGGCAGAGGCTAACTTCGATCTTTTTTAATTATCCATTTACACCGCTGCCTTTGCCATGTATAAATTCATGCTATTCGGCTCAGAAGGCCAGTTGTGGGGTCAGATAAGGCTAAGGAGGTCAGGGTTCAAAGGGTTGAGATTTATTTATATTATTATTTGAAATTTACTGTATTTATCTATATCCTTGTACTGAACAAAGTATTTTCCAATGATGCAACATGACGTACATCGAATACACACAACAATTTTGGGTATGAACTGTACAACTGTTATGATGTATTCTATGTTTTATTTGAGAGTATATACCTGCAACGGTTGCAGATTCTACTTTACGTTGGTGATTGGTAATAATGCATTGCGGGGAATTCCCTTCAGACAGAAGGATATCATGGCTGAGGGATAAATGCACAAGACTGGGGATTGGTAGCCTGCAATACCTCTGGTCTTTTATATATGACATTTATGTTTTTGCATTGCAAGTACCAGAACTCAAGAGTTTGGACTTTGATAATTTTGATAACTGGAGGCTGCTAATATAATTTTTTTGTGACAACCATTGATCAAGGTGCTCCCTTCAATGTCTCTCAGATCTGTCACCGACCGCTTTACCCACCAATGTTTTTACTTTGATGATTGAGTATTTAATCATGATTTCAGTATTTCTCGTTTTCAAAGTAGTTTGGTGGGGACTTTTTTATTATTTTATTTTATAGGCAACAACTGGTTTAAAGAGCAGGGTCTTTTTGTCATATTTCACTGGAAGTCTGGAGTAGAAATATTTACATTTTTGAATGTTTTTTTAAGAATAATTTGTAAACTAGCATCCTGATGATCTGCTCAGAAGTTTTTGTAGTGAAATAATTACAAAGCTTTTGTCTGTTATTGTTATACAGGGTATTAATTATTGGATTATGTTGTTTGAACTAGTGCAATAGTATATCGTTATATTTTGAGTTATTGTATCTTTGAGGAGTCTTCTGTTATGTTAATGGCTGGGTCTTTGAGTTTTTGAAAATTCATTTTGTACAACAAACAAAATGAATTTTGATGTACAGAAATATCTCAACAGATGGAACAAGATAATTAGGTTTATGGCCAGACATATTTATATTTTATTTATTTTTGTGTGATGAGTGCATAGAAGAAGATAATCTATTTGTCCTGTCATCTCATTTTCATTAGCAATTACATTCCAAAGTGAAACGGGAGACCAGTGCAAATTTACATAAAATCAATTACATTATGTAATGTAAATAAAAGGGTGTTTCTCTTCCACCAGAGCTATCTTATATCAACAAAGTAAATTTAATTACATTTGTGTTGTAAAAATGGTTGAATGTTTTAATTCATACTTTTTTAAAGTTCAAATCATTGAGATTCAAAAGAAATCAAAATTGAATTCCAATTTTTGTTTAAGTAGAAACAATTATAGTGAAAAACAATTACAATTTGTACCATTTCTTCTAAAGAGATAATAGTATGAGCTTGGACGAATAAAGGAAAAGGATTATTTAGTACAATATTCTTATCGACTTTACATTGGAATGAACTTGAGAGTCGTCCAACTATTGCTGGAGAAGTTAGGCCTACCTGTGATACGAAAGTCATGAATCAATGAAGTGGTTCCCATGAATACGCTTTAGCTGTTTGGTTGTATGTTTGAAGTCAAACTGCCATGTGTTTTTGAATGTGTGCACAAATGAATAACATATCATTGGGATATGTATTAGTTTGATCGAAAGAATGAAAGAAATTATATTATATGCTTGACATAGAGTCTTATGTAATTACATATATAAATCATTAATGTCTGTATGTGTGTGTGTGTGTGTTTATATCAGTAATATGTAGCTGAATGAGAATTTGAGCAATGTCATGCTCATTCGCCCAATGATTTTCAATAATGTCAGTTATGACCTTTAAGTGCCTTCTACGAAAACGAAACGGTTTATTACAGCATGACAGCAAGGACTTGCAATTTTTATTTGTGTCTTTTCACATGTTTTCTCTTGGAATTGATATGTGTTAGCAATGGATATATGACTGCTGTATCACAATAATCTGCTCCTATTTGTGGTAAGCATACAACAAGGTATGCGAAAGCTGTCCTGTTAAGCATTACGGTACGTTTCACCCTTGTAAAATGCAATGTGCTGTGTCCTGTACTAGTATTAAATAGAGAAAGAACTCCGCACCAAAACATGACACTGCCAATGACTTAAAGATGGCATTAGTTGTGACAGGCAGTGCGATCTTTAGATAGTTATGAAGTTTTACCGTATGATTTTTATGGCGATCTGTTACTGGTTCAGATTTGATTGTTTCACGACATGTTGCCTTGATTTGTCACGGTGTTTAGACTTTGTGTTTTATGAAGTGGCGGTTTTTATTCTTTCCTAACATTTTCTTCTTGGATCTTATGGTAGATCCTTTTTATTTCAAAATTGTCCTTGTTGTGTTGGCAATGTGAAGCAACAGCCTTATTGTTGTGACTGCCAATGTATTGAAATGTTACTGTTATCTCCACGAATAGCTTTAATTTACTATCTCCTGTTTCCTGTACGTACTTACATCCAGCATTTTAAACATTTATTCTTTGAAATAACTGGTAGGGTAATCTGGTAGCGGTTTATATTTTATGTATTTTACCTTGTCTTTGAAATGCAGGTGTTGGTTTATTTACTGGTTACGTTTACCCGAAGGATCACGGATTGGCTTGTCTAGTCGTTTACACAATACTAGGGGACTGATGGGACATCCTCGCGTCATTCTCTCTTCTCTACACAACACATCGACATCGACCTAACCATCTAAATTCATTATCCCTTATTCCTGTCTATGCTTATCACAGACAATCGGGAGGATTGCCAGTTTCATGTTTCTATTTTCAACTTTTCTTCTTTATACTTACCTCATTACACATTACTTGTGTAATAAGTCTGTTATTCTCTTATCTTTTACTGTCTGATGTACCACCGTTATAGTACAAGTACAATTCCTTTCAAGGTATAGGGAACCTATGCACTGAAGCTATGTTGGTGTTGGTAATCTTATTTTAATTTTTTTCCCTTCCCAATTTTTTCTAATCATTTGCTCAACTGATGTCAATAGTTGACCATCTCTAGACAAAATGGTTGAGATCATTTTTTTTCTATTGATATTATGCCTTAACCTAGATACGGTACTAGTATTTCAGATAGTGCTCTCTACTTTATTTATCATAAACCGCTTTTAAATGATGCACTTTTTGTACTTTAACTTATCTCACTTACCTTTTGTGAATACAATGGTATTTGTAGGTTTGTTAGTCACAGAGAGAAAAGTAAAATTAGATTTTAAGATAATGCACTTAATTTCTATTTCTAATGCTTCTTTGTACAATTTACTCACACTCACATCATTACGATATGTGACATTTTAAGATTATTGAATTATTTCCTACTAATACCACAAATTTGTACTGAAATGCGTAAATTGCTTTTGCTGGATATTTCGAATTAGAACTATGAGTCTATCTCTGTGTTCCTTTGTACCAGTATGCGTAAGAGATTCTGTTGATACCACCATTTATTTATAACTTGTTGAAGAAAAATTCTGCTTCCACAATCAATAAAAATATCCCTTGAATATTTATGAAAACCTGACATTTCTCTTTGATTCTTTATCTGTATATATGTTGTATTATATGTTTCGTTTTCTACCATGGATAAATCCAGTTTGTGAAGCGCTTATCGTATGGTGAAGACCATGGATACGCGATATATAAATGTTATCATCTATTAATATCTTTAAAAAATTCTGTAAAGAGCCTTTTCATCTGATGTCTGAACGATTAGATCATAAACCCATTTTTATTTGAAAGGAGATTGAAAAGCATTTTAACAAGAATGCCAACAGCATACATATATCATACTAAAACGCATCAGCTTGGCCATTCGAACTCAGGACCATTAGGCCACCAACACCACTTTCCCTGATGCTCATTCACATTACATCTGAGTGAGTTGAGACAAAATGTGTAAAGAGTAAAGAGTCTTTTGCAAAGGAATCTACATCTAAAATTGTCAGAGCCAGGACTCGAACCCAGTGACAGTGCCTTCCAATCACCAGACACCATGTCTAACCACTTGACTATCAAAGCCTTTCTGCAAAATAAAGTCTTGACTACAGATTGTTGTAAAACAGACAGATATGGAGGTAACCATCGCTTGAGTTGACCTGTAGATATTGTCAATGATGATAAAGCTCAATATGTAGTAGTAGAAGTAGTGTTCTTTGACTTGGTGGTCTACCAAAAGGCCAAATGGAAACTTGTCGTTGTGTAATATGTCTGCTTATCTGTAACTACTTTTTTAATGCAAAGATGGCCACCAGCTTGAAACAAGTTGAAAATGACAAAAGCAAATGGTAATCGTAAGAGTTTGATCATAAAACCCATGTTTATTTGAAAATGTTGTTAATAATAAGAGGAAATGAAATCAGCTTAACAAGAATGCCACTGTACAGGATGCATATATCGTAATAAATCTTATCATACAGTTGATGTAACAACAGTAACATTTGAACAGGCCGTGAGACGAATGATCCAAGTCACACAATGATTTTAAAATCCGGAGCAAATTGAAATTTCTATAAATTTACCATTTAGCAAAATACAATAGTATGGGTACCGGTACTGTACTTTGCAATACAAAGAAACTGTAAACTTTCATAACTTCAAAAGTCAAATTTCTTAGTCCCTTACATTTGAGATTTGGATCGTTCTTCCCATGGACTCTTCCATGTATGTATGTATTATGTGCAATGGAAATAGGATGTTAATAGTTACTATAATAAATCTTATTCACAGAGTTAGACTTATGAATGGTATAAGTTTAAAGTGGTGGGGGGTAATTGTAATCATAATAATAACAAAGTAATCCTTCATTCTCAATCATGTAATGTAAGATGTTACTAGATAGATATGTGTGTTCTAATAATATGATGACGGCTTATAACTTATAAGGAGGCTCTGTTTCCCCCTTGCCCTGATTCTTTGTTGACCTTCAACACGGAGGGAATGGTCACTAGACACAATCTTTTTCCTTGTGGATAAACCGTTAAATGCCATGACATAGTATGAGGAATACACACACAGAGAAGAATAACATGCCTTTTGAAAGATTGTGCATACAGCTTAGCCAAAGCAAACATCTTTTTCTCTCTTTTTTTCCAACATTGCAACATGTGCACACACAAACACTCTCAATAATAATACTACTGGAACTAGTAAATACAACCCATGCCGTTCCTATTTACCCTCACCAGAAACCATTCCTCCGGGAATATTTTGAACACAGCTCAGAAATGATAAAGAAACTCCAGGAAACTTAAACCTGACAAAGTAATAATACGTATGTGAAGTAGAGGCAACTTCAATGGGTATGGCACCAATCACAACACAGGGTAACTTGAACTGAAGCACCACTGAATTTGTATCTACTGGAATACAAGTATACATGCAAACAATGACATTATTATTCAACAGTGACACAGTTGACCGACCTTTCAATTATTTAAAAAAAACCTCTATGTCAAATTAAAGAGCTATGTCATTTCAAACACACAACCCCCAATGTTTCAAGTGAAAATGTTATTTCTTATTTCTTTTCTAAAGGCTTCACCTCGGCACTGTGCATTACTTCCATCTTTGTCCTCATTTTTACCATTGCCTGTTCCTTTATTACTATATCATTATTTCATGTTTCAACTACCGTGAATTTCCATATTGGGTCTTACGAAAGGAAAACAGTTCTTAGTTTTGCCTGACAATAAAGGCTGAGCACCTAAAATGCACCAACATTCTTTGTCAAACAACAGCGTAGCACTAGCAAAGTACTGGACACGCTTCGCCTTCTAATGAGTAGGCTACATTTTTGTACGCTAATACACATCTTCTTAGATGAATACTTGGAGAAACAAATCCAGTAACTTGGTAACAAAGCGATTAGATAATCAAAGTCGTAACGGTTGTCAGTATGTAGTTAATAAAAGAAAGTCATAATGAATCCTCGTAAACACATACAGTATGTAAACAAGTAATGAATTTATCACAGAAGTAATGATGGGTGCATAATAAAATCCTGACATTTATTTCCAAGTTTAATCAACCATAAAATGTCATGTAGCATGATTTACAATTACAAGTCAGAAAGTAACGCCAACTATTTGTTAGTTTTACCAACACAAGCATTGTTCTTCTTTCTGTCTTGATCCATATCCTGACGGTATCATCATTGTCCAAAAAGAGAAACCTTGATGCAAATGGAAGGTGGGTTTCATTCTTTTTTCACTGCAGTAATGATAATCATAATGATAATAATGATAAAAATTATGAAAGTGATAATAATGAAAATATTGATAATATTAATCAAATGTTAAGATTATACTTATGTGACAAACTGAGATGCATTACAAATACAAAACATTTCACAAAAGATGAAAGTTAACTTTGAATCCAAGTCTTGTTTACCCGATGCCTCTATACTTTAGACAAACAGACAACATTTTAACAAAGCAACCATTATTCTACTTTCACCAACAAACTCTATTGTCAGCAGTCCAGGCCCATAATGCAGCACTACAATTTGACGAAACCTTCACTGGCGGCTAAACTGAAAAGAAAATTTTCCGTGGCGGGAGGCATCTTCCTCTCCTTGAGCATTTCCAAGGTCAGGGAATGTTTGCCGTCCTCCCCCTCCACAGCGAGACCTCGGAGGTTGTTCAAGAGGTCCTTGGTTTTGGTTGCAATGGCCTGGTGGGAAGGAAAAACACGATATTAGAATCAACCAAACATCTAGGCAATCTAAATCCATAAAGATATTCAGTGGTCTATTAACTCTTTGCCTACACAATAGATTAACTCACCATGGCGTATTATAATACAGTGGGCGCCGGATTCAACGAGGTCGCATTCAACGAAATGTCGGCTACAACTAGGCCAGTTGAAATCCCCATGTGCGTTATTCGTTATACTTGACGTCACATAT
>JAUEKX010240472.1:0-10203 GCA_031834005.1 Dendronotus venustus
TACATGCATACATACACAATTATTAAATTTTGGCTCTAACACATAAAATCTTCTTGTACACCAGGATATCAACTAATCAAATAAAACAAAATATATATATATATATATATATATATATATATATATATATATATATATACAAAAACTGCCAACTTGCAATCTCAATTCTCTTTTAGTTTTATGTTTATTACTGCATAATTTTTAAGTTTTATATATATATACCTTAAAGGTATAAAATTTGGCTGGCATAAAATTTGGCGATTTTCGAAATTAAATACTACCGAAATCGGTAGTGGAGATCAAGTTTAAAAAATGGAGAAAGTCAAGAAAGAAATGTATTTGATCTGTTTAAGTAAAAAGAATCACGAAAACTCAAATATTTTTCTCAGTTGTTGTTTTACCTTCATTCCCTCATCCTTTTCGAAAAATAATAACGAAATTAAGAGAAATAATAAAAATGTGTAAGCCAAAAATGGCGAAATTAAATACCCGCCAAATTTTATAACTTTAAGGTATCGTTTTAATCCTTTTAATATGTGAAAATCCTTATTGCGATCATTTAAATGTATATTAGTATTTTCGGAAATCAATTGAAAATTGAAAAAGAAAGATTTTTAACAACTTATTCAATATACTTCTATGGTATCTTGTCGATCTTGCGGTGCTAACGTCGGCATGTATACAATGCCCGGCATTTCTTGTTGGTGAGCCATGAAAGCAAACGCTTTCCCGTAGTTTCCTGCAGACATCGTGACAAGTGTCCGCTTATTTTTTCGTTCGTCATCGCACAAATTAAGGAACTGATTGAGGACTCCGCGAATCTTAAACGAACCTTTCTTAAAAACAATAAAGAATATATTAAATATTACAAACGACGTTATCGACAGGTCTTGAAGTTTAACAAACTAGCTGGTTTTCCATTGCAGACTAATAACAGTATGAAGTATCTAGGCTAGTATGGAAAATTTTGACACAGGATGATTCGAAAAACCGACTAGGATACTTACTATACTTAGCCAAGAAGAAAAAATGCTCTTAGCAAAACTCTAATCTCTCTCCACTAAAATCTGCGAGGTAGTAATGAATGAAATCTGCAAATTTGGTACGCAAAAACAACATTGAGCGGAAGTAAAATCAATGATGGTACTCTTTGAACAAGATGATGAACAAGAAAAAACAAAAATGCCCAATATTCTGGCTTACTATCAATTGCAGACCAAAGAAGCATAAAAACAAACATTTTGAATTTGCAATTTCCCAATCTTGGACTTAAAAACAGGGGAGTCACTACAAAATTTGAAGTGCTAATAATGCAATATTCCTTGAATTTTGGATATTATTGGTGGGATTGCTAATGATTCTGGTTTGTAAATATTCTTTTGTTGATAGATTGTTATTGTTAATATTATCGAATTTATGTGAATTATTTAGAAAAATAAATGCACTGTTATTCTTTGTGTTAGTTTTTTATGATTGAGGATAATTTGGAAAAAATCAAACCGAGGTTAAAAAAACAAGAAATTTTTCTAAATATCTCACGAAAATGAATTTGATTTATCTTTGATTTTTGTAGCTTATGGAGTCTTGTTTATTTAAGTGGTTCATGTTTGCCCAATACTTATACAAAACAATACAAATAGGTTCATGTCTTATTCTTATAATAGATTTATTGTTTTTTTTGTTTTTTTCATCCCAATTTCATAGACTATAAACCAAGTAAAATACCAACCAATAATTAACATTATTAACACTATTTTATAAAAATGTGCACACTTACTCACCTGTACATTGCATAGATTCCAGCTTTAATGCTAATGATTTCACACCAGGTATTTTCCCCTTCAACTGGCGTTCAACTCCTTGAAGCAAAGGTGTTTTATAAATCAATGTTTTGTGGGTTTTTAGTATCTGGTAAGTTTGCTGGAGATGAGATAATTCAATGCTTTCCACGTCCATTTTCTTTTACTTTTGGAATATAACTCCCTAAAATGAAATAATGTTTAAATTTGTCTCTTGTGTGCCACAGTAGCGGGTGAGATAATCGAGTCAATCGAGTTATTATTTTAGCAATGTACCAACCAAAAATATCAAAACTTAATGTGACATAAATTGGAATTCTTGGGCGCATTAATTTTTGCGTGGAAGAAACCGGACTGTTGGGAGTTATAGAATGATTTTTATAAGAAAATATAAGCGAATGTTCAAAGAGAATTTAAAAACAGTCAGAGATTACACATATCGGTATCCATAAGGATTACCTTGTTTTTAAATTTAAAAAAATTATAATTGTTTATAAATTATTTCCCAAAAGGAAAAATCACAAATTTATTATTCTATAAAGCTAGATATTTTAATATAGTAAACTACAAAATTATAAAAAAATATTTGATAAATCATTTTCTCGTATAATATAGTGATAAATGTTAAGTAAACAAAAAAATAAACTTTATATAAAGATTAATAAACATAATCGTTATTGAAATCTGTTATTTTCGGTAATTACATTCTATTACATATAAGCAGTCATTATTATGTTTTATGAAAGTGTTTTGTGTATAATTATATTTATATAAAAAATTATAGTAAAAAATGTATCACCTATACATGGTTTGTCAATAAAGAGAACATTCACAATTACTTAATGTGTTTTACACTCTAAGTACTAAAAAAGTACTGGGTAATTACATGCTCTTAAAATCATGGTAATAAAATGGTAATTAAGATTTTCTATATTGTTTTTGGAGTCAACAGAAATCGGTTCATTGACAAACCATATATGAATGATACATTTTTTACAGAAGCCCTGTAGACACATAAAAAAGGTTATGAAAAAGAAAAGAATTCAGAGTATATTATTGCTAAATGAATTTGTATTTTTATCCCCAAGTTGTTACTGATATAATGGTGGAAAATTCTTAGTAACTTTTTCATAACAGGTATTAATTTTCGCGGAATAAAGAAATAAATACACGCGAGGATTAGTACCATTAAGATAGGTAAAAATATACAAGACGTGAAAAGTTGAGTAAAAGTTTTGCTACGTTATGGTGCATAGTGCGATCTGATTTTGATATCTTTCATTTTGCAAAATCTAATAAAATATAAAAAAAGACTACACACACATTAGACAATATCTTAAGAATACTTTTCTACTTGTTTTGATTTTAATTGCACCTCCTATGCACGTCATATAGCGTGACCCATAAATATATACCTTTGAAATAAGTTGAATCAATTTTATTAAACATAAAAAACACGTAGAAAAAACAACCTCAAGGTCTTCTTATTAAGGCAATATAAAGTTGTCAAAGATTAAAATGTTTTCTCCAATCTTTGTCATTAAATACTTCTTTTTTAATTTTTTGATATTTCCTCTCTGTTTTCGAGTCATTGAAGTCCAACAAGCTTTTCATGCAATGTAGTTTCATCAAAACATATTCAATCCAAATGGAGAAGAGTAAATTGCAACCCACCATTCCAAAGAATCCATAGTAGTAGTAACCAGAAGGGTGCATCTGAAGGATGGTAAACTCTTTACGAATCTCAGCGACTGGGTCAATGGATAACATTATGGTAAACGCCAACAACAATACCGAACAGATGAGAAACCAAAAATTAGTATAGAATGGCTTTCGAAATGGTTTTCCAACCGAAAACACCAGAGCAGCAAATATGTACTGATAGCAAGTCAACAAGAACAGAATGGTGTTCTCGTAAGCATAAAGTGGACCATCAATATCGTGAGACATGTGGATGAACTTTTCGTATGTTTCGTAATACGGGAGTGACTTCACAAAAAAAAATGCACCAACTTGAAAAGCAGTTTGAACAAAAATCTGAGTTATTAGAGAAAACAAGAAATAGGGATGCACCAATCGTGCAAGTGGTCTCTGTGCAACCAGATGTCCACTGGGTCCAGTACGGCTCATGGTGATGGCAATCGGCATGATGGTGAACAGATCGATATAGAGGTACTGCATGTCACCCATGTTTACACCAACCCAGTACATAATCAAAACAGATGTATATTGAATCATGCTGTACATCGCCATGTATTTGAAGATGTTAAAGGAAGTTACCAGTGCACAGCGACCCTCTTTAATGACATCAACCACACAGCTGATGTTCGGCGTCTTGGATGTGAAAGGTGATGCTACTGAAGCTTCAGTTTCAGAGAGGGAGATTCCAGTATTTGCCCTTTTTAATGCACCACAGTCGTTGGCACCATCACCACACATTCCTAAGAGGTAATTTTAAACAATACCTTTTTATAGTTCGCATAATATACAATAATTTATTACGATGTAATTTGGGTACATGTTTAATTTGGTCATAAATTTATTTTGGAGCAGATTATGACACAGCAAGAACATTTTAAAAATTGGGTGAAATTAAAAAGGAAGGAACAAAAAAGAAAGAAAAGCAACCTTTAGGGAAAAAAGATTCTTGGAAACACAATTTTGATTTATTTTTCACATATGGATGGACTACGCCAAATAATACAATACAAGATAAAAACTAATCTTTCTAATGTAAATTCACTTACCGACACTATAATCAAGTTCTAGTAGACTGTCAACTAAAAGTGTTTTTTGATCTGGTAACATTCGTGCAAAGATGGTGCCACAAACAAGAAGTCTATTGAACAACGCAGGATCCTCATCATAGATGTAAGCAAATACTTTCCCAGATACTGCAAAATGAAATCTCATGTCATCGTAAATCTTGCTTGGATTAATAGTTACCGAAGTGGTATCAAAAGTTTGTTCCTCCATTTGGTCAAGCTCACCGACTACAGTGTAATGAAGTTTACCGTCATCTCCTTGTACGATAGAGATGATTTTTTCACTTGGTTTCACCATGTTACATTCGCGAGCAACACTAACAGCTGTCAGCATGTTATCTCCTGTGACCATAACAGTTCGGATGTCAGCTGTTTGTAGTTGGTTGATTATGTTTACAGTCACCGGCTTCAATAAGTTCTTCATAACAATGAATCCAAGAAATTTTAATTCGCATTCAGCACGTCCTCGTACAAAGTGCTGAATCTTGTGCCATTGAATAGACTTTGGAAGAGATTTATAAGCCAAAGCTAACACTCTATATCCTTGTTTTGTATAAGTCGTTAGACACTCCTCAAAGTCATCAGGTATACTTTCTTTGATACTTAGTGAAGCAATCATTTCTGGTGATCCCTTGACAAATACTTCCATATTTGGAGCACCAAGTCGACGAACAATCACACTCATTCTTTGCAGTTCAGAACTGAAAGTGAACTGTTTCAGAATGGCTAACTCCAAAGGTAAAGTTTTATCATCTAGATATTTCATTCGTACGGAATCTGCAGCAGTGAGTTTTGGGCGCACAATAGTTGGCACCATGCTGCCATAACGTTCAGTTTCTTCACTACCCGACTCTTCAAGTTCCCATCCTGTTGCCTCAAACATTTTCATATCAAGTGGATCGCCTACAATGTTACCATCGATGATTGTTAAAGAATGACAGGTGGCCATTCCTATAGTCAACTTATCATGGCTATCAACTGAAACAGATGCTTGGAAATGATTGAACTCGTTTCCACATACCGGAATGGTCCCACAAAAGTCAAGACCATCTTCTGTTAATGTTCCAGTTTTGTCAAAACAAAATAAGTTTAAGTGTCCACTTATGTTTATTCTTGATGGACTAATACAGAAGATATCCCTCTTTTTGAGCCTTTGAAGAGCATAAACAGTCCCAACACTCATTGCTGCGGGAAGAGCAGGAGGGACAGCGATAGTAATAACATCTAAAGCTTTTTTGATCATTTGAAAAACAGTTGCTCCATGCATATAAAAAATAACGAGGGAATAAACCAAACCAATACTTGCAAATATTGCTAATACTCCCACAAATTTCATTGCATCCGAAACAAACTTAAAGTCAACAGGTTTTGGGTAGAGAATGGATCGGATGAGACCACCTTTCATAGTTGTGAAGCCAGTCTTAACAACTACTGCCAGAACCTTTTCATCACCAAAGAAACGGGTTTGAAGAACTTCAGTGCCACAAAATAAAGTATTTCTTTTATATTTCATAGCATTAAATTTTTCACTATCTTCATTTGAAAGAGGCTTGTTCATTGCAGTCTTTGTAACTGGAACACTTTCACCTGTTAGCATACTTTCATTAACAATTGCAGTACCACTAAGCAAAGCAGCATCACATAGCAACATTGTCCCTTCTTTCGGAATAATTAAAATATCTCCTGGTACAAGTTCATTTGAATGAATTGAAACCTCCTCTCCGTTAAGACCCAAAATCTTTACTTTGGATGATTTTGCTATCATATCATGAAGGGTAATCAATTGTTGGCGTGTTTGGTAGATACTTATAATGATTGATGTAAATGAAATAAAAACAATGGCGGATGCATAATAATAATATTCATCTAAAAACCATAACAAACAGCTAGCAGCCTGGAAGACATAGAATGGGTCTGCACACTCTTGAAAAAACAAAGTAATATATGATTTGACTTTAATATCAATCATATTATTCCCAAACCAATTAAGAAGCTCATTCCTATCAAAAGGGCGATCCAACAACAAACAATAGAGCTCATGAATTGATGCATGGTTGTCAGCACTCTCAAGTTCAACAAAAGTTAATAATTCCTGATTGAAGTAATATTTTAAACGTTTGTAATAAAAATATATGTAAGTAGGTTCACTAATCTTTTCATAATTGTTTCTGAATGGAATTTTCTGTCTTGGGTAGTGCCCTATTAGAACATTTGTAACAAAAACTGTTCCATATTGATCAATAAGAAGTATGTTGTCTGCTTTATTTAGAGCACAGAGGGAGTGAGTTAAATACAACTTCCAGTTTGGCTTCCAGTATGTAATCAACCATAAAATACCAACAGTTACAAACACTCCAATTGTAAAGAGAGATGTTTTGAAGAAATTTTTCTTATAACCATAACACACTGTTATGTTATCTTCAACTTCATCCACAATTTGGCAGCTGGTTTGACCACATAAGCTTAAATAATTACTCTTTTTAATGGAATCTGGCATTTCCTCTTCTGTAAACCTAAAAAGGAAAGGTTGAGCATTTTATTAGCAATAAGTACATAATTTAGAGAATCACATTGTGATAGGATAACTTCCAATGGTATAAAACATGTTTTATTCAGGAATGACTTTTGTTGAGATTTTATCACAGTTAACATTTCTGTTAAGGGGGCATCCATAAAGTATGTACACAGTAATGGGGAGGGGGTCTAGCCCATTGAGTACGTAAGCAGTTATTTTTGAAATTTTTTATTAGCATATTTTAAAGTGTAAATGTGTGTACAAGGGGGAGGGGTTCCAAAAATGGTGATTTTACTGTGTACCTATATATATATATATACTTTATGGATTCCCCTTATAGAAATTATGAATATATACTGTATATCGATATATAATTTTTGTATAATGTCAATTAAAGAAGACGAAACTTTGTGTATTGTTCAACTCATTTAACGTAAAATGTGCTATAAAATAAAAATACAAAACAAACTACTTAATAAAGAATACAAACAAAATACTTAATCCAAAGAAGAAACAGAAAAGATTGAACAAACTAAGATCAACTGAATAACTAAAAACATACACAAGTTAACACAACAAAGCAAAGATGAAGAAATATACGTAAAATAATCTTACAAAACAAATAATCCCACAAGGTAGGGAAGCTCTAACACAACACAAATACACACACACATGTAACACCCACTGACACGACCAAATACACGCAACACAAATGTCAATATAAAATATAAACTAATTCCCTAGGCACAGATAGTAATAAACTAACACGTAAAGACACTAGCGGAAAACAAAGGACAATGCACGGATGAGAGACAAAGACGAACATGAATGATGAATAAAAACGTAAACAGAAGCACATAAAACACAAAGTTATTCTCAAGAGTTTCCAGACGCAGATACCACAGCCTGGCCTAGACCGGGCCGCTACATCAATATCATTATATATACAAGTTAGACTCAGCTACGTTAGGATTTTAACAACACAATTAACTTGAGTTTTAACATGCATCAAAGATGATTGAACCATTATATATATATTTACAGTGCACTAATTTTCCCCGAGTGAGAGCATTACATAAACTAAGGGCTTTATCCAAATTATATATGTTGTTCTCACAAAATATTACCAAAATTTCATGATACTTGCTAAGCATTAATAATGTGATATATAAATGTTATAAGAAACCTTACATTTTCAACTTTCGGACTAAAAAGAAATATATAATTTAATAAATTTTCATTTGCCAAATTTTTGGCCATTCTGACCAGATCAAACGCTTTAAAACTGAACTGAAAGCTGCGTAGTCTGATAGTTCAAACAGGACTCATTTTTTCAAATAGTATTAAAGTTAGATTCCTACATAGTTTAAATTAATTAAGACATAAATACAACTAATTACATAATGATTGAGACATGGCTATACATGCAAATTGATGTATATAGCAGGCCCATACTTATATAACCATGATAACTGCAAATACAGTAGACAGATATACACCAGTATGAGATACTGTCGACGAGGTGTAACCTAGCTCTCTTTTCCACAAAAAAGAATAAAAACTCCTGGTAGATAATCTGTTCTGCAAGAAAATTTTGCTTCCTAGCATAATTTAGTTTTCTTCTAAAATAAAAAAATCCAGAAAAAAACATAGAAACAACCAGAATTACCTCCTGAGAGGTGTTCTTCAAACTAAACTTTTCCATGAGTGAAAAACAAATTAAGAACACTTTTTAAGAAGAAAAAAAAAGAAGAAACTTCAATCTCAATCCAAACAAAAAGTATCAAGAACACATGCATGTCAATCCAAGTTATCAGTTCATGAGTCTGGTTCACTTGCCATTGTGCTTATTATTATGCTACTTTTATCTTATTACGCGCGTAGCGAGCGCAGCAAGCTTTATCTTTTATTCGGCAAAAAATAAAAGTCTGCAACATTTTTTGTCACTTTGAATGACATTATTTTGGTCACTTTTTGCCGACTAATTTCCAGACTAAAAAATGACCGGGAAAGTTTGAATTTTCAACTAGTTCTTAATAAAAATAACGAAAAAAGCATAATTATATCGGAATATACGAATATATGCGGACATAACACGGACATTAACTCCAATGACGTACAATGACTACAATGTAATTATTAGAAATATGAGATTAGAGATATGAGATGATCATTTTTGCTCAAGAATCAAGTAAGGTTCAAGGACACAATCTTTAACAGCAGCCTCAATACATTCATGTATGTCAAACTTGTTGACATAATTATGGCATATTATTTTCTTTTTTATGGAGATAAATCTTTTATTTATTAAAAAACTTACGTTGATTGAGCTTGACCTTCACAATCTTTCTCCATGATTTTGATTGTAGATTTAATTATATTCAGTCAGCATTATCTTGTACACAACACAACACATGATAGGGTATGCAATGGTATTGTGTTACAAAGCAGAAGGTATTGTGTTACAAGAAATCTGAGAGATTTTATCATATTTTTTCTAAAAGCAAAAAAAAAAAAAATTTAATCCAAGAGTCAACAGAATTCGATGCGTTCATGAATTTCTAAACTTTAATTAGTAAATGCCACTCTAAAGATTTAGGAAAGAGGGAGAGAGGATTTGTCTGCTGCTTATATAATATTTATTAAATCGAGATTATACAATATCAGTGGATATAGTAAACAGGAAAATCTCCTCTCATTCTGTAAACTGTACACAAACACAAACAGTCTTGATCCATCGGGTAAATTTAAAGATGATTGCGTGATCGAATAACTTATTTCAATATCTTTGTTATTTCAATATAATTGTTGTATTTACATGCTCTTTGTATATGCGCTTCTGATTAGTACTAAACCCCTGTAGGTATATATTCTCATGTTTCCGTTTTTCTTTAGAGTTTGTATACATGATAGAAAGAAAGAGTTTGTTACTTAAGAGCGATACATTTTGTTGTCATGGCAGAAGTTTTCCCCTATCAAATTCCTCGCTTTATTATTGGGAGTTTTACCAATCAAGTACATATAGTTTTTTTTAAATAGTAGGAGTTGTAAAATTACGATTGGTAATTCCGAGCTAGAAAATGATTTCTATTACTATTTTATTAAATTTCATAGCTCGTTATTT
>JAUEKX010240582.1:0-10199 GCA_031834005.1 Dendronotus venustus
ATTGAACCATTTTATCTTCCCCTCCCCGAACCAGTATTCCTCAGATATCTCGAATTTTAGAATAATAATAATAATAATAATAAAAACGAATTCTTAAATAAATTAAAGTCGAATACTACGATATAATGTCATCACATTATGAAAAAGTATAAACAAAGCATTATTATCCAAGTTACACTTTCAAATATAAATATCTTGAACGTAATAGAGGGATAACAACAACCTTTTGGTGTTTGGTGGTAAAGGGGGTGAAATATGATCCCATGAAATTTTTATTTGTTCAAGGGTTCAGGTACATTTCCTTGGACCACTTGTCACATCACTTTTGTCAACAATGATGTACTGTTTTTAGTGTGGCTTCCATTGACATTCGCTTAACACATTTTATAATTTTAATTTAACGTATGAGTGCGATCTTGTTCATGTTATTCACAGTTTATCAACAGTCCTGTACATATGTTTTATAAGAATTAACTTATTTGAACGGGCTATACAAGGTCATTTAGGATCTGGAAAAAAAAAGAAATTTATTAAGATTGTTAATGCTTCTTCGCTATCAATATTTCATTTTTTGTCCACGTTTTTTGTTAATCACAGAAGATAACTTCAAGATGATGTATAAAGGAAGTTTGTTGGAGATTTTTAAACGTATTAATGTGATGTGTATGCATAACAGGGTTTTGTTCAAATAAGAAAATATTTTTATTGTCTTGTTATGTGTATGTAATGCAGCTATAAGAAACCTATGGGCAATCTTCAAAAATTAACAAACTTTTACTGCCATATTGTTATGATTATTTATGAAATCAGAAACTTTATGAAACTTTCAAACCTTTAAACAAAGATGATATGAAGCAGTAAATCACGTTTTTGTGTATATGAAGTACACTGCAGACCAAATATCTAACTTTCCAACATTCTTTTTAAAGCGTTTTTTGTAAGAAAAATTAAGAAACTAAATAAGAAACCTTTTAACATTTTTTAACTTTCAGAAAAATGTCTTTATGAGAAAAATTAAATCAAAAAGTCATGAATATATGTTACAAACACAACATAAGGTCGATTAAATCTCTGGAAAAAGGTTTGTTGCGTTATTATGCTAACGCTTTAGATGTCCTTATAAGGTCATGCCCCTCTTTTGTTTAATATTTGCATACGCTTTTCATAAGCGAAGAACGTATAAATTTCAGCTCAGGCTGAGCATGCTCTTAGTGTGTTCTCAACCTCAAAGTCGTTATAAAAACTTGGTTTAGAGTTTAGATAGTACAAAACTATAGATAAACTAAAGATAGTTCCAACTACAAACACATCAACAATGAGACCAGAGTTTTTCATCTTTGTGCTGGTGTGTGCAATCATCATGTGTTATGAACTCTTCCATCGCACTGATGACAAAACAATCAGTAAAGGTATGTACTCCTGGAAGCTAGAACATATTTTGTTAATGAAAAACACTCACCTTCTCCTGTTGAAATCATTATGAGATAAATTGTCTTTTCGTTCTCCTTCATGGAAGATACTTGTGAGTGTGAGGATATCATCTATGCAATGTCCAAATAAAACGTCTTAGGCAGGGCCGTCGTCACGATGTTTAAAGTGGAGGGACCACATTTTTATTGGCGTAGGAGGACCCACCGACAGAAAATGTTTGAAATTTAAAGCTTTTAGATTGGCTAATTTAATCCTTCCCAGTGAATAAAGTTTTCAAAATTCGTATTTGTTTTACTTATAATATTAGTAATCAATTTAGAAAAAATACACATAGTTAAAAAAAATCGGAAGTCACTATTCGGAACTTTTATAAATTTTCGGAACTGGTGAAAGTGTTCATCGTGTTTTCATACGAAATCAATTGCAATTTTGCACAAATCAAGTTCTTCCGTGAGTGATTTGTAAATGTTGATAATAGCAAGAGAATTGAATCTGCCAATTACTTAATATTTCAAATTTTAAGCCCCTGGTGTCGATGGCCCTGTTATGTCCTGGTAATTTTTGTTTTGGTTTTAACATTCTAATTGTTTGATAGGATACACACCTTTCAGTCTTACGGTGAAAAGTGACATAACCAGTCTGTGTAAAGAAAAACACAATAAAGAACAGACAGTAAGTATTTATTTTTATAACAATACCTCCCCAGCCAACACAATACGTTGGTACGACGTCATTTGGACGTCTAATACATCTATCTACCGTTCCCGGCTGCCATTATGAAACCCACGACATACCAGTACCTAGTCTTTTGTTTTGCGCGCTCGGAGTTCAAGAATAGAAAGGTGCATGCATTGAGACGCCTTATAACTCTTTAGCTGTCGACAGCCATCTTATTCTGGACGGGGGAGGGGATAGAGTATAACCTAAAACCAAAGAATAAAGTCATTATTTAAGGCATTAGCATTTTTTTGAGTCTGTAAACATTTTTATTAAATTTAAATATTCTAATATCATTTCTAAACAGTATGTTTTTGTATATCATTTGAGTGTCAAGGTTTTTACCATTGTTTTTTTATTTTAGAAATTAAGAAAGATTAGCACAACATCTTCTTTGCGTGAAATCGACCCATCGCCAACGCCTGTACTCACGCCCGTACCTTTGAATGCCGTATTTCAGCAGCAGCTCGAGCGGAAGACACGTGTACGAAAGCAATGCATGCAAATAATGAAAGAACAGAAGGATAAACAAAACGTAACTAATAAAACTGAAAAAGCGAAGAAGAAATTGATAGAGAAAAAGAAGAAGAATCCAAACATGATTTACAGTGATGAAGTTGGGGTTGTGTATTGTTATGTACCCAAAGTTGCATGCACTAACTGGAAAAGGATATTCCAGGTAGAGAAGTTTTTGTGTTTCATACATTTCAGGAAAGACGATTAAGGGCAAATAACTCCACAATATTTCGGGTGAAATCATAGTGACTGATTGACGGACGATTTGTATTTTGCTCGTTTTTTAGCCACAAGTAACAATGTGTGTCTTTTAAAGTCTAATATTTAAATGTTCTTATGATGAACCGCTGAAACATTAAGCTTTCAATCCTATACATCAAGATGGATCTATGTGCGTCCAAAAAGGAAAAAAACAGTTTTTTGATATTCAAATTAGAGGATGATATGAGCAGAGTGCGAAGTCCATTTCCTAAACGAAAAAGCAGACAACTTTGATTGTCTAATAATTTGATTTGACTTATGAATTTTTAAATTTTGCGGACTTTGTAGTAGATAATTCTCATGAATTCAAATTTGATTGGAAAACTTAAAAAAAGGAAGGTATTTTGCTGTAGGATGTTGTCGCATGGAAGGCCTACTTAAAATTGTGTGTTATAATTGCGTATTTATTTTATAGGTTTTTTATGGGAATTATAAAGATCCGATGGCAATGAAATACACGAAAGATCAAATCCACATGTTGCGTTACAAATACTTCAACAAACTGAGCGATGTGAACGAAATAGATCGCCGAGTACAGGTTTATTACTCGTTCCTCATCGCACGACATCCCTTCGAGCGAGTCACGTCCTCGTTCAGGAACAAGCTGGAGAAACCCTATTCCAAGGCTTTCCAGATGAATACCGGACAACATATTCTCAGGTTATACCGTGATAATTTAACAGAAGCTGAGTACAAAAGAGGGAAAGGTGTGACTTTCCGGGAGTTCGCACGGTTTGTTATAAAACAATACACGGATTCCGGTAGCAAGGGTTTGAACGAACACTGGAGGGATGTGTACACACTATGCAATGTATGCAATATGAAGTACGACTTCATTGGTGATATGACGACGCTGCTGGAAGACTCTGATGCTATTATTGCTCAACTCGACTGGTCTAAAAAGGTGAAATTTCCCCATAACGCAACTGATAAGTACAAAGTACCGGCGTCCGAAATAACCCGGGCGTATTTCAAGAAATTGGACCGGGACACCGTTTCGAAGTTGTATGAAATTTATAAGAACGATTTTCACCTTTTTGGTTACGATTTGAATCCATTCCTAGATGACCAGGATAATAAAGGGTGAATGTATAAATATTATATATTATATATGAAAATAGATATTATATTTGGATAATTCATAACCCTTTCAGTACAAGCACCTTTCGGAACACACCATTTTTAATTCTTGAAATTTTATGAAAAGTTTTATTTTCAAATGGTGCTCAAAGACGCTGTGTTGGTCAAAACAAATCACATTTACTATCATTAAGTAATGGCTCTCAGAAGCAGACAAGGTACTTCAGACCACAACTCGCGAGTATTTTTGACAATGGCACTCACAGGGTAAATACTGAAGCAATGTTCGTGGATTTTAGTAGTATTTTTTGTGTGGAAGATTGTCAATATGAAACTCTGAACAAAGTTATGAAAGCAAGCTGTTGTATTACTATATAATTCCGTCTAGTTTCCATGCATGGTTCCGTAAATACCCAGCCGGCACGTCGACGCATTTCCGTGCGTCGAATATACGTCGAAATATGGTTGATTTTGGCCGCTTTTTCTGTTGTGCAGATTTATGGTAGTTAAAACAAAATTATAATTTATAAAAATGATAAAAAATGGCTCAAGCAATATTTATTTTTAATTATGTGCAAATAATTACACTATATATATGCGTATAAATTCGCAAGTTACAATGTCAAAGAAGTGTTTGTGCACAGCCCGTCTCTGAATTCTTCATCAACTGTACCAACATCGCCTCCCCTCCCCCCCCCCTCTCCCCTAATACCTAGGGTTTCGCATGTAAGTTGCAACACCATGCTTTGGGTGGTGGAATGTGCCAATGATAGAGAAACCGAAGATTTTGATCTTTTCATCAGGGGTTGAGTGTGTCTCTTGAAGTAGAATGACAGCGATAGCGTGTTTAGTGGCGATGTGTTGAATAATTTCACATTTGGCTCGAGATAAGTCCTTCTACGTTGAGTTGGAGGATATTCAGACCAGTTGGTTCATGTATAGCTGGCATGATTCTTTGATTGTAGTTTGCTCGTAATTGCTTATAATTACACTGTTTTCGAGAGATAAACCTTGATTGTCCAACAAAAGAATGTTGACAATTCATTATCATTCCCTTTTCTCTTGGAACACGTTCTCTCTCCCTAATCTTTTGTTGATTTTTTGTTACTCTCCAATAAGAACCTCCTAAGGACCAAAATAACTAGCCATCAATCAACCCATTAGTTATTGTTATAGATTGAAATTTGAACCCATGAAATCTTTTGTGTTCATTTTGCATAATTCTTTGGTCCTCTGAATGTCTGTCTACATATGTGACGTTCCAAGCAATTTGGAAGTACAATCGTTAAAATATCATTAAGTATGATTTTGTTTCTACACAAATTAAGAATGGGTCTTATTAATTTCTCGAGGAACGCAGAAATTTTATGTTTAAGGATGTACTGCAAATCGCTTGGAACGTGACATATGTCTAAGAGTGCCATCGAACCCCGGCAGTTGTCAGTTGGTTGTTGAAGTGAACACCCAAGATCTTGAAAGAATTTACTCTTTGTATGTGACTATTGTTGGTTGTCACACGAATATCATGTTCATCAATTTTGTGTACTCTCGACATTTATTGCGTTGAAAATAGCACGAATTTTGTTTTAGTCGTATTCAATGAAAGTTATTATCTGAAGACCATTTAGAAATGCTATCAATTTCCTTTTGCATTGATGCAATGGTCCACCAAATTCTCCTTGTGGAGATTTCTGCTATTTCCTCTAACAAATTGCTTTCGTGTAGGTTTTGCTGTTTGTCCACCAAGTTCTTATTGTGGAGATTTTGCGGTTTCTTTCAACAAATTCTTCTTGTAAAAATTTTGCTGTTTTCTCCACAAAATCTTTGTTGTGCAGATTTAGCTGTTTTGTCCACCAAGTTCTGTTTGTAGAGATTTTCTTGTTTGTAAAGATTTTCTTGTTTTGTCCAATAAAATCTTTGTTATGTAGATTTTCTCTACCAAATTCTTCTTGTGGAGATTTTCTTGTTTTCACTACCTAGTTCTTGTGTAGATGTAGCTATTTTGTCTACCAAATCTGCTTGTAGAGATTTTGCTGTTTTCTCTACTAAGTTCTTCTTGTGGAGATCTTTTTACTTGGTCGAAGAAATTCTTCTCGTGGAGATTTTTGGGTTTTCCACCAAATTCTTTTCGTGGAGATTTAACTGTTTTCTCTACCAAATCTTTCTTGTGGAAATTTAGCTGTTTTCTCTACCAAATTCTTCTTGTGTAGATGTAGCAGTTTTTTCCACCAAATTCTTCTTGTGGAGATTTAGCTGTTTTCTCCACCAAATTCTCCTTGTTGAGATTTTCTTGTTTCCTCTACCAAATTCTTTTTGTGTAGATTAGCTATTTTTTCCACCAAGTTCTGCTTTAAGAGATTTAGCTGTTTTGTTCAACAAAATCTTCGTGTGGAGATTTTGCTGTTTTCTCCAAAAAGTTCTTATTGTGGAAATTTGCTGTTTTCTCTACCAAATTCTTCTTGCAGAGATCTTGTTGTTGATATGTATCTATCTCTATGTTTGTATCTATCTCAAAATAGATACAAAAAAAGCAAGATAAATACAAAAAACTTGAGCTGCTATGGTGATAGCTTTTCAATTGAAGATCTACCTGACTTTTAAGAAGCACCAAGAAAAGAAAAAATTGATAGAATCAATAAAGCTTTTATGAAGTTAATAACTTAACAAGATTACCCAAAAACGTAACAGGTTTTATTTATTTTATTTTTCATTATAAAAAATTTCATTGTAAGGAAGAACTTTTATTTTTCATACAAAAATTACAAAATGATGACGAAGAATGAATTTTCAATAAAGTTTTAAATTTTGATAAATTGAACGTGAGCTTCAGCTAAGTCACAAATTGGTACTAGTATTACAAAGTAGGGTAAAATAATTACAAAATAGGGAAGGTATTAAACAGTGAAGTAGAAATACAAGGTAGGGCGAACAGTATATATTTATTTAATAGTAAAACACAAGATTGGAACTCTTGTCAACATCTTTTAACGATAGCAATGCCATTAATGTAAAAGAATTACATAATTGAGAAATTTCAAAGTTCGCATCCTGCGAGAAATTCCTATATTTGAAATGCCTATTTGTATGCCCACTAAGGGTTGTATGCCCACTATATGAATGACGTAAGTAAAAGACCTATTTGCGTGCTATAATAACTGGTGGTGGTTCAAACTTGACTATTGCATGCAGTTTTAGAGTTATAATTTCTACTGTTTATAAAATAATGAATGAAACATATATTGCTTTGTGGAAGGTATTATATAAGGAAAACTACATTAAAGTTCCCGACTCAACTGTTGAATGGTTGAATGTAGCACAATGCTTTGAAAATTCCCAGAACCTTTCGAATTTTATTGGAATAATATATGGAAAACATGTACATGTCGAATATTTCATCACCATATTGTAAGTCTACCAGAAAACGTGAAGCATACTTTCAAAGCAGCAACATCATTGCACAGTTTTTTGATAAATGATAATGGATATTGTTCAATGGATTTAATTGATGCAGACACGAGATTAGGCGATTGGCGTAAGGAAGACTAAGGAGTGCAATGATTAGTTGATTTACCAAGATTGAGTGCTAATAACTATACCAAAAATACAAAGAAAATCTTGGCAAACAAATCACATTCATAGAACAATAGCTATTTTTGACCGATGATTATTTTTAGTTTTTAACATGATGCATATATATTATGTAAAAATTATTAACCAATAAGAACGAAGAATAGCTATATTATAGCAGCTAGTATGGAAAATCATAAACAGCCATTTTTTTTAAATGTGTTGTTGTTTTTATTGCATATCGTTCACTGGATAGCAGTCTTTATACGGATACCAAGCCGATGAACCGTTGAATGATGTTGTTATGATGAACCGTTGAATGATGTTGTTATGATAAACTGTTGTACCCGATTGAGACCAAATGAACAGTGCTCATATTTTGTTACCGTGTATTTAACATATTTTGAACGTACGTAAACAAACTAATCAGCGTACTTGCATTTTGGACGCATCGTGTATTCCACTAACTGTAAGGGTTGTCAAACAAACCAAAAATTATCAAAAAATAATGTTGTAAACTAGTTTTGTTCGCGCTTTTACAGAGCCCGCGCCTTGAATTTTAAAGTGGAGGGGCCACATTATGTACTATCGGAGGAGGCGCCACCATGGTGGCCGCCGACGAGCCAGAAATGTCTGAAAAATACACCTTCTAGAATGGCTAAAATGTACTCTTTTTTGTGTGCTTTGCCGAACGATTTAAGCATGATAACAAGTTTTCAATCTTCGGGCGGTTGAAAAAGATCTTTCCAGTGTTGCACTTGTTGCGCCGTTCACGAGAAGCAATTTGTAAATCTTGGTGATATTTGGGATGAGAAGGGTTTCTTTCAGCTCTCTCAAAAACACAAAACACCAGCAGCATTTTATGGGCTTGATTCTTTTGTAAGAGTTTTAAGCGCTTCTAACTCTGTGGGTAAGAGAGCCGCGTCCACATCACTACCGTAAATTATTTTTAGTTGGGTTAGCTCTTCTTTGTAGGGTATGTTCTCTATTCCTTTCAACAGGAGTTGTTCAAGAGCGGAAAAGACTTTAAAGCTTTCCATCACAGCTTGAACGACGGAATCGATGGCTTCATAGTAAATTGTTCTGTAGTGCTCTTCAGGTGTTGTTGGGTAATGAACCGCAGCAGCTTGTTGATAGCCTTCCATGAAAGTCAGAATAGAGTACCGTAAATGCTCGAATTAGCGCCCGGGGCGCTTATTTAAAATTTCAACTTTTAGGGGGGCGCTTATTCGAGAGGGGCGCTAATTCGAGAGGGGCGCTTATAAAAGTTCTTAGTTTTAGTCACTCGACTTTAATTTTTTTTTCAAAATAACTGTAAGACATATATACAAAATGATATAATATATCACCCAAAACTCGAATAAGCGCCCTCTTTAGCTCTATTATTGTATTCGAATAACCGCCCCACTACATTGCAAAAGAAGGGGGGGGGCGCTAATTCGAGAGGGGCACTAAATCGAGAGGGGGCGCTAAATCGAGCATTTACGGTAGTTAGGTCTGGTTCGTTTACCGGGTAGCGATGGGGTAGCGACTTGTGATTTCTGGGTGGCTTTCTTGCTGACTGTGTCATAAAACAATTATCATTATTATCATTATTTACGAATATTTACTCAGGATTGTCTCTTCAGTGCTAATCAGACTGTTATCAATGAGAGTCCTGCCTTCTTTGCGCAACACCTACAACGGAAACCTGCGGCAATTAGCAGCGAGAGGTTGTCCTCGCCACTGTGACCGGCAGTGGACTCGAACCCCTGACCAGCAGGTTACGAGTTGAGTGCCTTAACCACTCGGCCGCAGCTCCAATTTGAGTTGAACTATTTCTCGTTATTTATAATTTTTATTAAGCGTTCATAAAATGCGCGCTAAATGTAACGCTGTAATGTAATGTTTGCAAAATGTAAATTTTGCCTTAATCTTCAAATGGAAATCAGGCTTTAATACGTGTATTTATGATAACAAAACCATGATTTAGCGCATAAATAGCAGATGTCCACTAATCGATGTGCATGGGAGCACATATCTAATTATTTGATATTTTAATATTAAAATAATAATTATTCTGCACACAATTTTAAGACATCTGCATCTTGCTATTACATATTTTAGTTTGTTGTATAGGTTGGTGGATGAAATTGTTGTAAGTTACAGACTTAGAAAAATGTTTGTTTACAACGTTCAAGGTACGCGTTCAAAATATGGTAAATCCACGGTATCGTTTTGTTGTTTGTTGTTGTTGTTTTAGATGTGTTTGTGCTTGTGTTTTGTGTAGCGTTAATGTTTATTTTTTTGCTTTGTGTCTTTGTCAATTTGCATAGGTAAAGATCAATAGGAGTGCATACATTCAACGTTATTTACTATAGGTGATAGAGAGAGTAATGTGTATACCTATATATGAACACAACTCTGGATTTCTTGCAATCCAGCAATCAATTGCAAAAGCAAGGTTTGTAAAAATATTACAATTAGAAATTTATACAAATTATTATTATATATATATATATTGTCGAATCAGATCAAAAAATTTTTGAGATTTTGAGTTTTAACCTCAAAGGTACTTTACAAGGTGTTTTCTTCCGAAAAAAAGCCTTAAGTCCACCAAAAACCAACTAAAAGTGGTCATTTTTACA
>JAUEKX010240693.1:0-10198 GCA_031834005.1 Dendronotus venustus
AAGATCTCTAATTCAGCAGAATTATCTTGCTTGTTTATAGATTTTAAAAGTAATTCTTCCACATTCATAAATCTTTTTAATGCTGGTTGCTCGAAGCGATCCTCCATCGCGTTGACAATTCCGTCTAGGGCTTCTAAGTACAACTGCTTGAAGTATTCCTCCGTGGTTTCCAGATTATAAGCATTGCTTGCTCTGGACCTTCGTAACCAGTCACGTATTAGAGGATGGAACAATTCGGCCTTTTTCGCCGGGGCCCATGCCCCTGCTGATGATATCATCCTGGTAAATTTTGACCCGGTATCCCCCCAAGCCTTAAAAGTACGATAACTATTACAGAACAGAGGCTGGGGCCTCTTTCAATGAGCGAGGCTTTTCACTCGTTTGGCGCGTGTACCGCGATTAACGCACCGTTTTGGTTCGCCCAATCAGAGCTTGCCAACATATATTTTTATGTACCACCTTCGAGTATTTCTTTCGATGCTTGTTGTTCTCGTTAGTCAGTTGATTGGTAACGCACCTTCCACAATCCACGTTACACAATACATACGCATTTATTTTGGTTTTTGCAGTCATGATAGTTGCAAAATTCATAATATTATTTATTGGAAGTGCATTTGCAAGTGATGTTTTAGATCTAGGTGATGATAACTTTAAAGCTGCAGTTGCAGACAAAGAAATTGTATTGGTCGAGTTTTTTGCACCGTGGTAAGCTAGCTCTTCTGAACTTTAATATTGGTATAGTCCACTTTTTGCATTTGTTTTCATGTTATATGCATGTGATAGCTTGATCAAATTTTTTTACAAACCACCAGCTTGGATTTGATTGTACTCTTTGATGACGAAATCTTGGGGGTGTTTTGTTGAAATATTTAGGGACAGCACAATTACAATCAGAAATGAGGAGAGAGGGAAACCACTATGATGGCCCACCACTCTCACTTGTATACAAATAAAACAGCTATACTAAAAAGAATTACTCAAACAAAAAAAAACAACAAAAAAACAAATCTTACAAGCAAAAGAGAATTACTTAAATTGGTGAAATTTCTTAAAAATATGAAAATTTTCCTACCTACTACTTAAGTTTTGTTAAAGCAAAAAAGTGATTTTGTGCAATAAAGTATAACAATAAGTAACAAAAATGAACTAGGAAATTGACTAAAAATTAAAGGAAACTTTTCAATGTTGGTTTTGGTTTTGCTGCAGCTTTTTGTTTCTAAGCATTTCTTCTTCTTTTTTTGTATGTTTTCTTTTTGTGTGATTCTTTAGTAATTTATGCATGTGAGGGTTCTGTATCACCAATAAACTACAGATATTTAAATCTAGCCTTTAAGAGTGCAAATTGGTGCATACAATATACACAAAATAAAATAAAATTCTTTTAACCTATGAAAAATATGCATAGTATTTTCAACATATATATATAGATAAAGACTTTTTAAAATTGTTTTTTATCACAAAGTATATGAGCATACTTGTGGACGTATACATTAAAGTACCTTTTTCATTTTTAGGCTCTTGATTTAATATATTATGTATATATATATATATAATATTTATTTTTCAAGGTGTGGTCACTGTAAAAGACTAGCTCCAGAATATGAAAAAGCTGCAACATCGTTGAAAGCTAATGACCCTCCAGTCCCTTTGGCAAAGGTATATTCTTTTTTTACAAAATAAATACTGTAGCCTTACCATATTTTGAACGCATACCTTATTTTGAACGTATGTAAACAAATTAATCAGCAGACTTGCACTTTTGATGTGTCGTGTATTCCACTAACCGTATGGGTTGTCAAACAAACCAAAAATAATCAAAAAATATTGTTGTAAACTATGTTTGTTCACGCTTTTAAATTGGAGGTCCCAAGAGACTCATATAATAAGTCTGATGCTAGTTGAACGTCAAGAGCGAGTGAGATAGCGTGAAGGGTCTGTACACACTACACTATTTCTCGTTATTTATAATTTTTATCAAGCGTTCATAAAATGCGCGCTAAATGTAACGCCATTATGGAAACAATGCTTTAATTGGCTGATGTATGTAATCTTGCCTTAATCTTCAAATGGAATAATAAAGATTCTATAAAGTTTGTCTTGCCTATATTTTGATTATTTATTTTTAGATATGTATTATTTGTTATTACTATGATTGTTGAACACCAAATCAAATTCCTGCTAATTAGATATTTTTGTCAATCACCAATTCTTGCTAAAGATGCTGGTTTTTCATTATTAAAATTAAATTCCCACAAATTTAATTACTAAAGGTCTTACATGCTCAAGTGATGTTTTTGGATAAGTGACTAATTATGATAATTCAAACTTTGAATAAAATCTAACCTTTTATCAAATAGGTTGATTGTACAGAGGCTGGTAAAGAAATTTGTTCAAAGTATGGTGTGAGTGGTTATCCAACATTAAAAATCTTCAGAGGTGGTGAAATGTCTCAAGACTATGATGGTCCACGGGATGCATCTGGTATTGTACAGTATATGAAGAAAAATGCTGGACCATCATCAGTTCAGTTGAAGGATGTTGATCATCTTAACAGGAAACTTGAAGGGGATAGCATACTTGTTGTTGGTAAAGCAAATTTTGATATTTATGTGGCCTTATTTCATCTTTTTTTTTATTTGCTGTTTCTTATCTATGTATATCTAGATTGTTCCCTTGATCAAATTGTGTCTCCAGTTACAAGTTATGATGTATATACAATTTCTTTTTGATTAGGTTTTTTCTCTGGAGAAAATGAATTACACAAATACTTTATGAAAACAGCTGATCAAAAGAGAACAGATTTCAATTTTGCACACAGTATAGATAGTGATATCAACAAAGATTTTGGTTACGATAAGTATGTTTTTTTATTTTTCAAAACTATTCAAATTAAGTTTCCCTTGTTAATTAATGATATTAAATTTTCAATCAAAATGTTTAACGATATTGCAATTTTAACAATTCTGTTATATATTTGCTTAGAGGGTTCTAAAGATGATTTTAAGTTCTTATATATTTTATTATTTCAGTATTTTGACAAATATTAAAAAATACAACATTTTTCATAATTGTTATTTGAGATGACCCAATTAAATACATAATACAGAATAATGTTCTTTCTCCTGTATATACAGTAATTATTTTCGTATTTTTAGTGAGATTGTGTTATTCAGACCAAAACATTTACATGCAAAATTTGAAGAACCTAGAGAGGTTTTGAAGAACATTGGTGCAAAATCAGAAGAAATTATAAAGTTTATTGATGAAAAACACATTGGTTTAGTAGGACAAATGACTCCTTCTAATGAAGCTTCATTTGCCAAACCATCTGTTGCAGTATATTTTGATATTGATTGGAAAAAAAACCCAAAGGTACCTTTGTGTAATCATTTTCATAATATTAAAATGATTTAAATTATCTCTTGTCTGTACTTCTTATAAAATGGTCCTAAAATGAATAGGAGTCGTAGTTACTTTTGTGCACTGCAAAAATACAAATATCATTCAAAAATTAAATTCTTCATTAAGTGTAATTATATCTTTTTTGTTCAGGGTTCAAGATACTGGAGAAATCGTGTAGCTAGAGTAGCAAAAAAATTCATTGGTGAAATAACTTTTTCAATTGCTGACAAAAAAGAATATTCAAGAGCTATGGATGATTGGAGTTTCAAAGACAAAGATGCAGTAAATGTAGTTGCACGTAATGAGAAAGGACAGGTCTTTAGAATGACCGAAAAATTTGCTGTTGATTCATTGGAGAGTTTTGTAAACGAATTCAAAGATGGAAAGATAAAAGCGTATATTAAATCAGATCCTGTTCCAGAAGACAATGATGGACCAGTCAAGGTAAAATAGAAGCAATATATACATTTGAAAATATTTGTTTTGTTTTTTAATTGATTTCTGCATGTTTTTTAATTGAAATTTCTATTATTTTAGTATCTGGACATGAAATAAAGCTAATAAATCTTTAAACAATCTCGTATATCAAACTAATCTCCAAATATAAGGACTTGAAACTTCCATTATACTATTTTCATTTCCTTCGCTTTTCGCTGGCCAAAATAAGAAAGATAAAACCTATTCTCTAGGTTGGTTCTTTCACTTAGTCCTGAATATGGTTAATGAAGGGAATAAATGCCTTGTACAAAAGTAAATCTAGTTAATGTTGGATTTTAAGATTAACTTGATGCTTTTTTATATAATTTACGTTGATAAGTTGAAGTGGACGAACGATTCAAGTTTTGTCAATTTGCTGACTTGGTATTGATATATAATAAGATGTAACATATAATTTACAAAGTTTCTAAAAATAAAAAAATTGTTTTTGTTTAGGTTGTTGTTGGTGAAACATTTGATGAGATTGTTAACGATCCAACGAAAGATGTTCTTATTGAATTCTATGCACCATGGTGTGGACATTGTAAAACACTCGAACCAAAATATGTTGAACTTGGTGAAAAACTTGCTGGTGTAGAAGATGTTGTCATCGCTAAAATGGATGCAACTGCAAATGATGCAGGGCCAAACTTCGACGTACAAGGGTAAGTGATTTAATTTTTATGTGGTATAAATATATAGCTTTTATACACGTCTTATATTATTGTTATGTAAGAAAGTTTATATATATATTGCTCGAATGTAAAGAGTTGACCTCAAATCGATTTGTCGGTGCATAACAAATCTTTATTTTTGCGGAATCTGCCAAATTCGTAATTTGGCGGAACTCTTTTCATAACTTATATAAGAAATATATACAAAAAAACTATAGCTATAACGCAGTTGACTTAAAAGATATCAAATTTGGCAAATTGATTTTGGGGGTACAGCAAAAAAAAATTAAAATTGATGGGAAGAAATTTCTTCCCTTAAGTCAATGTATTTTTTTTTTTCTTAACTTAAAGACACTAATTTCTCTTTTAGTTTCCCAACAATTTACTGGGCACCAATGGGAAACAAAGGAAGCCCAAAGAAATATCAAGGAGGAAGAGAAGTTAACGATTTTATAGAGTTCATCAAAAAGGAAGCAACCAATCCAGTCGAACTTGGAGAGAAAAAGAAAAAGAAGAAAGCTAAAACAGATCTTTAATTAGTTAATTTTCACATATTTTCTTTTTTGTATTGTTTAGGAACTTTTGAATCACTTTGTAATTGTAAAACACTGTCACGCAGGTTGAATAAATTTTATACACAATAAATTTGTTGAATGATATTGTTTGATCGTTTAAGTCATTTTTGACTCAATTGAATTTAATGGACTATAACCATTCACGGAACCTACAATTTTTTGCTAATTTTGCTAATGAGCCTTCAATTGTTTTACAAAAATATCAATAGATGAATTTTATATATTTTTGCGCATGTTTTTATAACCAACCAAGTTGCTAAAGGTCGACACCAAATTCTCAACAAACTATCCGACAACCGCCTAACCTCAAATAAAATGTGGTTGTTGTTCTAATATATAGTATTGTTGTTTAAAAAGCAAGTTTAAATTAGTTACTAAAATTCGTCACTTAAAGGTTAAACAATTTATACTATTTTCAAGTTTTTGTTTCTGATTCAGAAAAATTCGAATATCCATATTTTAATACTTCTGCAAAATAAATATTTTGCGAACGTTTGTACCTTTTGAGCCTTTGGGACCTAAGCGGTAAACGCGTTTAGCATTGACTTTTTCTTCATAATTGATATAAGTCATTATTATTTTATTATTTATGAATATTTACCCAGGATGGTCTCTTCAGTACTTATTAGACTGCTATCAATGAGAGTCCTGCCTTCGTTGCGCAACACCTACAACGGAATATATATTTCTTCAATTGTAGCAATACAATTACAACTATTTATTGAGCAAGTAAAATCACAATAGAATGACTTCTTTACTTTTATTCAACAAATACTGTAAGCATGGCTTTCTCGCAATTCACAGAAATAAAAGGCTTACATAACTTGTGGTTAGGATTAAGGCTCAATATTATGCTTAGTATATGTTTAAATGTTGACTAAACCTGAGCCTGTATATGCTTATAATTTTTATTCGTAAACTTCTAGAGGAAATTTTAAAACATTGAATAAGCTCAATCCTCCTTTTATGTCCGAACTCTTTGAGCCCAAATATTCAGGTTATTCACTCAGAAGGGGTCAACAGCTTATTTTGCCCCACACGAAAACCGTTAAATTTGGTTTACATTCTCTAAGTTTTACAGGAAGTTTGATTTGGGATCGTCTTTCAAACGATGTGAAAAGCTCTGAATCACTAAACATTTTCAAAAATAGGCTTAAAACATTACCGAGTAATTTTGCACATGCCCAATCTGTAAATAATTGTGGTAATTATCTAATTAATAATAATAATAATAATAATAATAAACGTAATGCTTATAAAAAACGCAGACACTTACCACAGGATTGAGGCTCAAATATCAAGCAATTTGCTTTTTTTTAACCGGCAATAGTGTTTCTCAAAAGGATTCGTTTGAGACTGTTGTAAATTCAATATAAATTTTATCAAGACCAAATTCAATCAACTAACCAGACATTGATCGACCACACAAACAAACAGCACTGAAGAACAAATCAACCAGTTTCTGTCCAGCTTTTTTTTTATCGTACAATTCTTCCATAAAATCCATCTCATCAATTTATCGAATTAAAACAGATCTGTGCCTTTCTCTGGTCGAACTTTCATTTGCATTGAGATACTTCACCTTGACTTTGCGAACGAATTCTTCAGTAATGATTCCAAACCATTTTCATCATTTTTCAAGATAAGAACAACCTACAGAGACTGCACTTGAAGTGTTCGTTCATCCGTTGTATGAATTTTTGTCATGAATAGAAGAGAATAGTAAATCAAGATGGTCTTGAGACATTTTGTATGTGAGGACGAATTTCAGTGGGTCTGGCTTTAACAATAATTTTAAATTACTTATTCTGTTAAGAACATCAAAGACTAGAGTCTGTCAACTATGCGAATAAATTTTATCATACCGGAAGCATTGGAGAATTGAGGATGACCAGTTGAGTGCTTGTACTAAGTGCTTGTGTAGCAACTTTGACATTTTATGTCTATCGTTGAAATTTGATATATTTGTAATCTGGATAATTTATTTGCAAGTTTTAATCTTTCCTTTTTTTAATTTGATGAAGTAATTTAATGTAACTCCATTTTACTTTGTTACCCTCTGAATCCACAAACTCAGGCATTGGTCGTTTAGCCTGTGTAGCTGAGGATTTTATATAAATATAAAGATTTTTGGGATTTTAGCCTTTCCAGAAAATTAAAAATTGGTGGAACTTATTCTGGTTTTACAAGGCTGTCGACACGTATTAGAATTGGGGGCCCAATTTTTTGGAATAAAAATGTCGCCCACCATGGTTGGGCGACGACGAAAACGAGAAAACTTTTCAGATTAGTAGCGCTAACAGCTATTTGAGAGTATCGAAATCGAATTTACAGTCTGAAAGCTGTCGTTTGATAAAAACTGAGGAAATTTTTTTTTGCTCTGCCAAAAAGTAGCCCCCCTCCCCCCACACTTTTGTCGTCGGCCCTGTTTTAGTCTTAGTTTCAGGTCATACCGTGAAGATACATAATCTGATGGCAAAAAATGCTCACTTCTGTTTTTAGTTTTATCAAATCTATTTGCATTGTGTATGCTCTAAACATACAGGACGCGACTTTTTGCTGTTGCTGCTCTGTATTTATGTTATTTTACTCCGGCGCTTTCGTTTTTTGCCACTATTTAATATCGGCCTCAATCGCAAACCGCGAGCTAGCTCTAGACATCTAGAGCGCCTTGCGCTTATATATCATATGGATCGAGGTAAAACAAAATGGCGATACGAAGGGTTGTACTACATTATGTGCTGTACTGGCATGCTTGAAACTTTAATGACGATATTTTTGGATAAAGATATTTTTGAGAGGAAATATTTTGCAGTGTTGTTCTATGGTTGTGTTTCTTTCGCAATATTTTAAATAAAAAAATTGCTTGTGTGAACCCTTTCAACATGTTTAAAGAAGTTTTGAAAATCAAAATGTGATTCCTGGTAAGAATCTGTGCTGTGATTACATTTGGTTCAACAAAATTTCATTGGTTTACTAAATTTTCCAGCAAATTATAAAATCTATTTGAATAAGCAAAAAAGTTTTATCTCTTATATGCATATATATATAATATATATATTCCTATTGCTGCTCTCTTGTTCTCCATAACAACAAAGCTAAACATTTTATTAACTATATTTTTACAGGCATAATAAATTGGAAATTTTATTCCATCTGATGGCTCTATCATAATAATAATAATAATAATAATAGTTCAATATTTATAGTGGCTAACCTAGAAAACCTGGACCATATTTCATGACGTCGTTATTTCAACTAGGGGCCACATGAGACCATCAGATTATTTTGGAAAATTGAAGTAAAACGTATATATACAAATTAAATATATATATATATATTTAAAAACAGTTTATTAGAGAGAATTATAATATGTTTGGAAGTATTAAGTTAGGAAAGATTTCTTAGCATTAGTTTTAAAACAAAGGAGACTGTTCACTTTTTATACTAGGTGGGAGGTGATTCCAGACTTTTGATGATATTGATGCGACGGATTGCGATGACAGTTTATTCAGTAATCCTTTTTGGCAGATATTACCAATCTTTGCCTGTCTGGTGTTGTAAGAGTGACTCTTTGAAATTAAATCATTACTCACTTTTTACTTTATATATATACAAGAAAGAACCGGTAAAATTCAACCTGAGGCTGGTTATGATCAAAGTTCAGCCTCAATGTTCTCAATTTTCAGTTGGTCAGTGTTTGAATTAGAAATACAAATCAGCTTTGCAACTTTCTTTTCTATTTCTATAGAAATAGAAAAAAATTGAAAAAGGTTCACCCATTTGCAAAGTGTTTTTGGTATTTTAAGAAGAAATAAGATATATACATTTGGCACCGTTAAAAATGAGAATTTCTTTAAATTCTAAATAGAAGAGTAAAATAGTTATTTTAAAGGAGAATTAAGGTTTGGAAAAAATTTTTTTTTAACATTTTCTCATTAAAATCACTGAACCAAAAGAAAACGAACAAAAATAAAATTATTTAAATAGCATTTATATATATATATTTATTGAGTTATTCACGTTTTTGTATAAAGAAAAGGAGATTCTGTGACGTAGTTTTCACGTTTGCTTTCTTTTTTTATAAAAGACAGTTGTAAAAATCTTCTTTGGATTTAGTTATGTGTGTAGTCGTTTTAGAAGTTTTAAACTGTTTTAAAGAGGCAAACTGTGTGTTTTCGTTTCTTTTACTCTTCTCGTTGAAAAAGTTTGTGTTGAAAAATTATACAAGCTTGCCAGGCATTTGGTTGCAGAAATACAATAGGAAGAGTTAAAGGAAAAATTCTTTTTCAAATTCCTGACCCACAGTTATGTCCTCGACGGATAGACAATGTTGGCGGATACACAATGTTGGCAACGCAAAATTAACAGTGAAAGATTTTGTTGTTTTGCGTCTAAAAGTTATATGCAGGGATAATTTTTATCCGCTATGCTTGCAACTTGACTTCATGAAAGTCAAGAACAATTTAAAAAATGAAGAAAGCTAGTGAATGGAGCTATTACTACAATATTCTAACACCGTGAATACGATATGATCAATATAGATGGAATGACTGTATCATGCAGAGAACCACCAAAAATGAACCTTAGATTTGGAAAAAACTGACGTAAGTTTTGTTTCTTCTTTTAAATTGTTTTGCTGCTATATGCATATAGTTAAATAATTTCTAATTTCATAAATAAATCATAAATTTTATGGTTTTAACTTTCTAGATTGTAAGGAAATTGCTAGTTGAAAACAAAGAACCAGACATCGTAGAAAGTCGTACTGCAACCCAACCCGACACAAGATGTATTGGCACACAAACATAATGTTACCGTAGAGACCCCTTATTTTGTTATCTTCGTCCTTTGTAGAGTTTCTGGATCCAGAGCTTTCATCATCACTCAAAAAAAATTCAGAATCAGACATTATCTTTTCATTTACTCTTGAGTTTTAGTTCTCTTTTTCTTTTAAAGCGACTCACTGTGTGTGTGTGTAAATAATACTGCATTTTTCGTTTGCTTTTCTTTGGTAGCATGCACATGACGTCACACATTAGAAATGTGTCTATTTTCAAAAGCCTATTG
>JAUEKX010240804.1:0-22043 GCA_031834005.1 Dendronotus venustus
AACATTGCATATCAACAACATATATACATACAATTCAGACAATTTATTTAAAGCAAAAATATTAATAAAATTTACATATAAAACTTATCATTATTTATATAGCTTTTAGCATATGTTTTGTCTATTTACAACTGCAAGTATTAGCCTCAGATCAAAAGCCTTTCCGTGCTGACATTAACATGGAAGGCAAAATAAGTAGTGCAGAAGACTGATGTTATGTTTCGCATTAATGTAAAATCGTAGTTGAAGAGAATAACACTTAACGCTTTTACACCCCCAAAGAATCATAACATAACAAATGTATGCTTACCAATACACAAGGCGCCTTACGAACTCCCAAAAATCAATAGAAAAATACAAGCCCACAGTGAAATTATACCTCAATAGATAGGACATATGTCACCAAAAAAACTACGCTGCATAATATTGTCATCATCATCAACAACAACAACAACAACTTTTAGGGACTTGCAATGACCTTGCGAGATTGTATCTCCGTTACCAACAACAACATGGGAGAACGCAACTGCCGCAACTCTTTCTCTTGGTGCTTCTTCAAATGCTCGCGTAGTTCCAGCTCACGTTTGGCCGAGTTCTTCAATAGCTTCATTTCCAAGTCAGCGCGGTCCGCCTGCACGTCCGCCTGCTTGATCATCGCCTTCTGTTCGTTGAATTCCCTCAAGAGAGTTTTCTTGTCCAAGCTGTCCGCCCTCAACTCGCTGACTCTACGCGTCATTCTGTCTAGAGTATCACTTCTCTGTTTTGCATATTCATGACTGATCAACGCTTTACCTACTGACACGTTCTGACATCTAAAGTCAAGCGCAAATCTGTAGTTGTCCTTGGCACGTCGTTGCGATTCGTCACGTAAAGCTCTCTTTGCGGCTCTCTCGTCTTGCGTCTTCAGCATACACATCTGTCTTAATTCTAACTCCTGAAGAACGCGCGCGCGGTCTGAGCGCTTTTGGGTACCAGCCTCATTCTTGTGGTTCTCTTTGGTGCGTTTCACTTTGATGTAAGCAGATTTCTCCTGTTTCTTGATCTGTTTGACGACGTGCGACTTCTTCAACAGCCTCTCTGCTTGGTCACGATCTTTGTATGCCTTCTCGACCACGCGAAACGCCGAGAAGTTCATACCTGTGTGACTCTTGATCAAAGATCGTTGATGGTGGTTCGCTTTTGTTGACGGATTCCTCTTAAGTGCCGGCAATGGTGCGCTTTTAGATTTACGATCGATTTCCTTCTTGGCCTCTCGAATATCGTTGGCACCCTGCACCGTTCTCACGATGAGCTCTTCCAAAGGCTCTCGGGAGATTATGTCAGGCTTCCGGACAGTTAACCGGAATGCAGTATCGTCACTGGTATCCCTGTTATTTTGTGTTCGCTTGGTGTTCACCTGACCAAGGAATGCATACTGTGTGTAGCACTTTCCTATCATGGTGGGCGCCGATCTCAGAAGACCACTACTACCTTTGAGGTTACTGGCGACACCGAGGCATGCGGCGATCTCTTTCAAGTTCTCGGGCACCTGTTGGGCAGGTGGGCCTTCCTTGAATTGAATGGAGGGAATCCTGAAGTAGCTGGTGGGTGACGACATCTCTGGGATGGAGATCACGTGTTTGTAATTGGAACCAGACTTCATGGAAGTCTTATTCAAGATCGTGTGCCTTCCAAACGAGTTGTCCACGGGCGCCAATCTGTAGGGTAGCGATTTGACGGAGAGGGTGCTTTTGTGACGTGACCGACGCAATCGTAAGTACGTCTCGTAGTCGAGACGGATGGAGGAGAGACTTTGGTACAAGTTGCTCTGGTACTGGAGAGTAGGGGAACAGGGAGGAGGGTTGGGGTAGCCTTTTCGGTCACGATAAAAGCGTTGTATAGAAATTGCAGCCCTGCAATGGAAATTATCGAATACAAAAAAAAAAGAAAATTTTATAAATAAAAAGTTTTTTTCAAAAAATACCATTTTTCTTCCCCAAAATGGATGCAATGCCTCTAGATTACGATGTATCATAATAAAAAAATCTCTTCTATTAACGTTTATAAGTCATATCAAAGTCCATACAACATCGTTATAGCTTCGTGTGCTGATAGACAAAAAAAAATTCTCTTGTAAAATGGCCTTCGTGTGTGAAACATTAAATACATCCAAAAGAAACTACTATCTATTTTTTGGCAGAGGCAGGCCTAGAGGATCGGCAAACACACGTGAAGTCGGAGAGCAAACACTTATAGGATAACTGTCGTTTCGCCGATGGGACCGACCTTATGGATACGCCTCTAATTGACATATGAAAGTCTCACCATAACCGGGTATCCTTGATGTATTTGTACTTCAACCTGACTAAGAAACCACGAATCATTTTCTGGAGAATGACAACAGGGCAATATTTGGATTGGATATTGTTGATCTTCATGATGTCTTTTTTGATCAGCGAATTAGCTTCACAGTACGAAACACTTTTCTTCTAGAAACAAATAATTATTTTTAACAGAAGTGGATCCAGAGTGCGTCAAACATCATCTGCGAAGGAGATCTAGAAATCAATTATCTTAAGGTTCTTTCAAGGACAACTACTTTTTTACTCTCCTCCGGAGAATTTGATGTACTCTGGATCCGCCTTTGTTTAGCTATTAGCTTTCGTAAACGAGCAGAAAATATTTTATTAAAAAGCTTATTTATATTGTTAACAAAAAAAGCTAAGAGAAATAAAACAATTTACTATAGATAATTCGAGCATTTCAAGGGATTTATAACACAAGGTACTTCAGATAATACTAACTTCCCAAAGTACAAATAAAAATATATACTTATATATATAAGAAACTTTTCAAACTAAGCTTCGCTAAGTTTCTTATAAAAAAGGCGAACAGAATAATTACTCTTTTCTCAAAATTGAAAGAGGGCTGGAAACGAAACTGCTTTCTTAGCGATTTGAAGTGGTCGGTGAACTGGGCATCCTCGATAATTTCCTCGTCCGAAATGACGTAGTTGTCCAAGGCTTTCAAAGGCCAAACTGCGTTTACTACGCAATGGCGATAGTTCTTCTTTAGGCTGACCGGTGTGTCATACAGAGTCAAAGAAGTCAGCGAAGGAGAATGCGAAAGATACTTGACCTCCTCCAGACGTGACATTCCATTATCGTGTAAGTAGGCGACCATCAAGTTGGTTAAAGCACCCCAAAACTTTCTGCCAGGAATACGGCTCAGCTGAAATGGAGAAAATGTAACACAATATCAAACATGTAGGTAAGTGGCCTTATAAACTTCCTCTGGCGTGAAGCCCTAATCCAAACAAATGTGTGACAATTTAAACTAAAATATTCCTAAAGAGAAAAGTTTGGAGTGAGTATATAATACGGTAGCATTTGCGCTTATAATGGCAAAAGAAAAATCTTGAAATTAAATAATTTGAGAGTCAGATAACACATGTGTAGGAGAGGAAAAAAACAATTACATCCGTTAAAAAACACTGTAAAATTAGTGTTTACTCTCCTTCGCAGATGTTATCCTGTGACTTGAAAATAGTAACTGAATTCATTGTAAATATTTAGCAATTGATTGTAAAACTATGTCATCTATGCAGGTAAACCTACAACAGTAAATTCAAGTACTCGTCTATGTTTCTTTAGTTCAACTAATAAAAACGTTATAAAATTTGAGTCATTTTCGCAAAATTAATTATTAAAATTAATTAAGATAATTATGTAAAATTCCAGTACTTCGGGTATTGCATCGTATCACTTTTTGTGATTCTCTTAGAAATAATTATTCAAATAGTAAAGCTCCTATATTTAATTACATCAAAGGAGTGTTTTCACCTGATAGATACTTCACAAAAAAAATAACGTTTTCTTTTCCAGGTTAAGTGGTTCATGGGAAACAGGAATGCGAAAAATCGAAAACACTCAATTCTTTGCTTTCTGCTTTACACAGGTATTTCACGTCTGCCCAAACTGTACGCGACATTATGGATCGAGGTTGTATGGATGTTGTTTAAATGTCCTCTACTGGACTCACCTGATTGGAATGCACATCCAAACAGAACAAATTAGGGCACCATTTCAACGGGTCAATGTCGTCAATGAAGTTGTTACACAACACACAAACTTTCAGTCGCTCGCACAGATCCATCAACGAAATGTTCTGCAGACGGCGTGACGGCAACACCACAAGCCGGGCATCACCCGGGTAGGACGCCTGTCCGCCGTGTGCGTTCTGGGACGCTTCTATTATCTCGGCTTCCGACAAGGCGTGAAGAAAGCCATCGTTTTGAGCTGCTTTCAGTAGATTGTATTCTTCTGGGGGTAAAGTCTTTTGTTTGCTGTTCGGACTATTCTCCTTCGACAGCGATTTCGATTCATGGTTGTTCCGCTGGTAATTTTGGTGGACACCAACTTTCTTGCGGGTCTTCGGACCACAAGGCGTGGGGCTTGTGAATTCAACGGGCATTACATATCTGAGCCATAGTTCACTTCGTATATTCTTTATTTACAGTACCTGTGCGATAAAAAAATATGATTGGATAACAAAGTTGAGCTGAAACAAACGATATAAAGAAATCGCATGGTGATTGCATGCACAACTGCATACCGATTGAGAATCTAATTACCATAGAGAAAAGACACTTCCTGGCCAGCCCGTAACGTAAAGTTATGGCGTCAACTTAATGTTTTGACTTTGTTCTGACGTGGAAAGCCGGGACTTTTAAAGTACATATAAAATACATTGTTTATCAAAAGCATATTTAGAACAATAACCCGACTAAAAATTTTGTCTTACTCTGATGTATATGGGCTAGCTTAAACACTTCTCTGTTTATCAGAGGAACTATTAAGTCCTTCTAGAATTCACAAATTTAATTTCACTGAAAAAAAATTAAACTATATTGAAATTAAATTATTGAACTTTCTATTCTCCTCTCGTTTAACTCGAAGTTATAAATATAAGTAAGTTGTTTTAATAGCAAGATTTATAATTCTATTCAAACTTCAATAGGCATTTTTAAATAAATACGCGGTGCATTTTTACTTCTATAAAGTAGATAATAGGTATTATAGGGAATCCGTTTGAAATAAAATCTAAAAAGATGTGTGAATAATCATGTAAGGTTTGCCAACTATAATGTAAAATAAACTTCAGTCTCTCGCCTAGCATGTAAATGCAAAACAAAACAAAACAAAAATAATATTAATACACTAAAACTATATAAGATATTATGAACAAATTCTCCAGAATGCTTGATTATAAGGGAGGATAATAATTTTATATGCGATAAATTAATAAGATTAATATTATTATAATATATTATAGAAATTTATCATAATATTTACATTTGTGATGGGTTAGGTTGGTTAAAGGAAGGACTATTTTCATTCCAAAACAAATCGTTAAATATTGAGCGTTTTGAAAAAAAATTTCAAAACTTGAAAATATTTGATCGACGGATTGAAATTATCATCTTCCAATTTAAAAAAAAAAAATTTTAACTCAATAACGCAAAATATATACAAGCAAAACCAAAATACTATTAATATTACATTATGTAGTTCAATATATTTACACAGTATATGACGCAAAACAAACTAGATACCAACTAGGTACCAACCTTTTAATTTTTTTCGCGAAAATGTATATTTTTTAAAAGTAAAAACTAGCGTTGTGCCGTTGTACAGTTGTTACCTCAAAACTAGCATAAAAAATATCGTCCATATACCCTGTACAAAATATTTCATTACGTAAAACAAAATAGTGTTGTGGTGGCTGTTGCTTCCGTCGTGCTGCTGTTGCTGCTCTTGTTGCGGCGGTTCTATTGAAATATATATTGCCGTGATTACCTTTTATTATGGTTCGGGCGAAAGCGACCAAACGTGCTGCTGCTCGTTGGGGAGTTATAGAAACTGCTGTCGCTGTCATTTATCGAACTCCTTCGACGAGAGGAGCCGTGATTTGACGACGATTTTCGCCTGGCGGAAATTCTCTCGCTAGCCATCGAGACCTTGCTGATTTTCTTGACGACTTGCGAATTCAATTTGTAGTAGTTGACGAACGTTCTGGCGATGTTGTTGCCGAGTTTGATGTAAGCATCCTCAGTGTACGGTACGGTGTTCGAAGTACCATTCAAATAGCAGAAAAACGATACCTCAAGGGTATAACAATTCGACTGGTCGCTCAAACAAGAGCCGAACGTCCGACGACCAGTACCAGCTTTTAATGCATCCCTGTTAAAGGATGTGTCTGAGTATGAAAAGTCTTCCGCAATGGCAGACAACAAACGAGGGAATATGGAATGCTTCTCAAATCTGCCCTCATCTTCGTACACGTTCCCGAACATGAAGCCATTCATGGCAGTAGAATGAGCGTGCAGGTCGATATAGAAGTCCAACGAGATGAGGGGGTCCTCGTCCATTTCCAAGAGCAACTGTTTAACAGCTACGATCGACGGGTGCGCCCACGGTGACGGCTCGTCCCAGTAGCGGTTTAAATCGAAGCCCATCAGAGAACACCGGTAGTTTCCTAAGACCACCCCGTCCGGATTCAACATGGGTACAACCATGAACACGACATGCTGGCGCAACACTTGTGCCACTGGGTGCTCCGAGATCAAAAAACTGATAACGCCGTGGCACACAAACGAAGACGGTGTCTCTCCTGGGTGAACGCGCGCGGTGAAAAAGACAACTTTGCGTTTGGTGGTCCTTTTCTGGTTCTTAGGCGCCGTTATGGTGAGCAGGTCAACTTGCTTCTGTTGTACCGAAACGCAGAGTTGTCGCCGAGACACGTACTCTAAATCAAGTTTTTCGATATCGTTTAGAAATTTGTCCAGTTTATCGTAAGTATATGGGTAGCAGTAGGCGAACTGATAAACATCACTCTCTCTATCAAAAGCGAATGCAAAGGACATCACATAGTTCTTGTGGTGCTCCGGTGAACGATAGTAGAAAACGTTCTTTGCAGGTATCCTCTTCCACTTCGGGCGACTGGTTGACTTAACAACAGGGCTCATACCCTCCCTGTATAGGCTCTTGCTCTTGCTGAAGTTAACGACATTGAATATGACTTTCTGACCGCACAACACGTTCTGCACGGTGAAGTTGAACCATACACGATAGCGAGGATTGCACGTGTCAGGCCGAATAAACAAGTCGTATTCAATATCTGAAATCCAGTCGACTCGACCCAGATTTCCGCTCTGAAAGCAAGCATGGAACATCAGATAGCCTCGTTTCAACTCATCGTGGTGGTCCGGTGGATATGCGATGAATTTAGACACATTCCCTACGAGCTCCTCATCTAAGTTGACCGAGTTCTTGTACACAGTTTCTTGCTCATCCACTATGGATAGAGTTTGCATTGAAGATAATCCTTTCTCCATATCATCTGAGTCGGAATCTTCATTTGAGCTTTTAGACGCCATCAGGCCTTATACATAGTTTTTTGCTTTTTTGTCTGTTTGTTTGTTTGTTTCTATTATGAAGAAAAAATTAGGATAAGAAATATTGAAAACCTCAAATAGGATTCAAAGAAACTAGTCCGATTTAATAAACTAGCTAACCTAAAATAAATGACTCCGAATGAGTCCAAATTGAGTATGAGAGATCGAAAAGAATTCCTCTTGCAAATTGACTGCCTATCAAACACTGCGCAATAAATTAGTGTTATTCTAAGGTAGGCACGTTAGTAACGCAGTAAATCCACACAATAATCCGATAGAAGAGTTTGATGAAATGAAACAGAAGATTCCTATCTCTATACTAAGTTGTATATATCTGGTTCTTACATTTAGCCTGCATTCACTAACTTTTTATATTTAGCCAGCAATTAAGTCAGGGTTTAGTAAAGTTAAGGGGAATATTAGTCGCTTTTCCTCAACCATAATTAAATTTTAGTCTCTTTCTCCAAATAATTCTTCAGTAATAAATTTTAAATAATTTAAATAAAAAATAATTTCTGCAAAATTAAAGACAAGAACTACAACTTTAAAAATCTATTTTATAAAATGGAAAATTTTATGTTGCAAACATTTCTTCAACAATTACAATTTCTTTGCAAGATGAAAAATTTTTAGTTTGGATCTCATTTTTAGCTTTTATTCTAATGCAGCAAACAATATTAGATTCTGAAAAGGGTGCCATCATTAAAGCATACAGAGGCTGAGCTAAAAAAATAAACTATATTTTGTGTTCTTATAAAAAAACATGAACTTGCTCAAGGAGAAAATATTGAAAATAGAACCATGAAAAATGTCCAAAATATACTCCAAGAGCATTGTAACGAGAAAACCATCAGTTGCTTATTAAATTTTTTTTTGTTTGAATTTTTTTTGGTGTTTTATAGAAAAAAGTCATAATTTAGATTTTGCTGACAAGGATAACAAGTAAGCAATGTGCCTGCAGAACATGGATCAAAGAAATTTTACCCTGATAATCAAAGGCTTTGCTTTTGTTTTTATGTATTAATTATTTTTACAAAGTATAAAGCTACAGTCAAGGATCTTTAAGCACATTAAAAGCTGAGAAGAGGATGAATTTATTACATCCAGAAATTTGCCAAAAAGGTTTGAAAAAGTAGTACCCAAAGCAGATAAAAGGAATATCACGCATACAAGCAGAGTTTCAGTTTCAAAAAAACATATTGTCCTCAATAAAATACCACGTTAACAATATTTTCACAAACTAAAACAGAAATATTGCGTCCATTAGTATCTTCAACTACTGCTTGCAAAAGGAGGCTAATGGCAGTTATTTCCAATGCAACCAAGACATATTGATCAGAGACTAAATCATAATCAGTAAAACAAATGGTGATATCAAAAAAAATAAACTGAGCAACCAGTGGGATTGAATGATCTAATTCTGAACAATAGAAAACTGAAAGGTGCAACGACAGGTGCAAATAACTCAACCACAGAGTAGGAGGAATAAACTTTTATATCTCCACTACTAAGGGCGTTAGAGGAAAAAATCTGCCCAATGTGACCAAAATTTTGTGCTCTATTGTATTTTGGAATGCCTTGGATCACGAAGATTGAGATTCATATAATTCCTAATGTCATAGTCAGATTTCTAAAAATAAACATATATATATGTTTTTCTGATTATTATAAAATAAAAATTCTTTTTTTTATTTGTGATGGGTTAGGTGCAGGATTATTTTCATTGCTAAATAATTCATTGAATATTGATAAAGGTAGTACATTATATTCTTGTTACAATAACTTCATTGCATTCAATTCACCCAATTATTCAAGTGTAATTTACACAAAAAAAACAACACATAGAACTTAAAATATATAAGTATTATGCTAACAAAAAGACATCCTGGTGAATAGACCGTCAAAACTAATTCAAACATATTCTCAATATAGATATATATGCATAATACACAAATACCCAAAACAAATACAACTTTTTCAGCAAAATAAAAATAAAAATGCAGAATAACCAAAAGACGAAATTGCAGAATAACCAAATAAAGATTGCAATTTGCATGATTTTATAGCCAACCAAAGAAAGTTACTAAATATATATTTTTTAAACTGCATGTTAAATCTCCCGTTTGGAATTGATGTCCCATTTCGACGAGATCTCGTCGCCCTCAAGAAAATTTTAAGGAGTGGGAGCGCTCAAAAAGTCTAGGAGGGGCTTGAAATTTAAAAAAAAGAAAGCTAGGAGCAGCTTTACACTCCATTCAGGTAGAAAAGCATTCCCCAGATTGCAGATCAAAACTCCTTCTCTTTCTTACCAGTTAAATAATCTGGTTCTAATAACAAATAGGAGAAAAATTCTGATTTATTTTGGTAAAGAAAGATATCCTGTTAAAAGTGTTCAAAATTTTAAAAAAATTACTGGACCATCTGAATTGAGAATGGTTCTAGACCCAAAATTGGTCTTGATGATGACATGCTACTTAGTAAAAGGGAAAATTTTATCATCACAATTTTAAAACTAAATTATACTAATAAAATAAAAAATATGAAAACAGAGTAAAATATGTACATATAAGTCATGGAGTTCAGATTAAGTTCTCATGTTATATATGGTCCTTCAAAGTTTGTAACATCATTCAAAATGACCAAATGATGCAACTTTGGAATAAGGGGTTATATCTAACTATATGCATATAATAAAATATTTGAAAAAATATTTACCCTATTTAATCTTATTCAATTCAATTTAAAAAACCATTTGAATAGTTTTTACTTCCTTACCTATATCTCAAAATCTCAACTCTCCAAAAGCAACCAGATTCTAAAGCCCCCAAAAGCTTCTATCTATCTAGCTATTATGCTACAAGCTAGGTAGCTAAAAAGTAATAAAAATTTCTCTATACTGTGAAGTTATATTACCTGATTGATTCTCATTTAGACTGAACAAATACAACACACATACAGGATAAAAATCGAAATCAAAACAAGTCAAAGATCGTGGCCATCATTCCTCATAACTTGGCCTACCATTTTGCATCAACAATAATGGCGGTACTCTATCTCGAAGGGAAGTGCTGGCTCCTTTGTCGCCCGTCTATTACTTTGTCCGCCCTTCTTTTTACTTCTGCCTCTATATAGCGTAATTAATTGCGAGCCTTCAATTCTAGACTATCTAATCTCTTTCGATTAAACACTGCAACCTTTCTGACGTCGGTTTCAGTCTATCTATCTCACATCCAAAATAGATTGGTTAACTTAAAAATGTACTCCATCATTCCTATTACCTTTTTTTTTATCTATCGCATAGAAAATCGGCATGGCATGGAACGATGATTCAACTGTAAAAACGGTTCTCTAACCGTGTTACCAAGCTATTGGAAAGAATAACAACGTTGTTTTTATACATCATTGTTAGGTAACCTCGCCCCTTCGTCGTGTCGTCCCTCTTTTATATTTGTATAACGTTGAGAAAGAATGCCTTGATAGAAGCACTTTGGATAGCAAGATTGAGATTTTTACAACGTCAATTCCAGTAGAGGAATCAACTGAAGTGTGTGTATCATCAAAAAACTGTCAACTGTCAATTGACTTTACAGATGTATAAAATGTACAAATTGCCATAAGATCAGAATCATCAATAAGTTCGTAGCAAACGTCCTCGCAGGCAACTGGGAACTACTATATGATGTGAATTTTAGTGGGAGCAGGAAAAACAAACGCACGTAAGATTGATACAACAGATTGCATAAAAAATTTATGGGGGGGGAGGGCCATGGCCCCCCACTTTTTTGCCAAAAAAAACAAACATGTTTATTCAAATAAAAATTGAAATATTACGTAAATGGCGGATTCAATTCTCTTGCTATTCTCAATATTTACAAATCACTCATAGACGAACTTGATTTGTGCAAAATTACAAATAATTTTGTATCAAAACACGATAAACGCTTCACCAGTTTGGAAAATTTATTAGAAGTGACTTCAAATTTTTTTAACTATATATGTGTATTTTTTTTAAATTGATTTTAATACTTGACTAACATTTAAACTAAAACAAATTTGAATTTTGGAAACTTTATTCTCTGGCCTGTGTACAAATTAGCCAATCTAGATGCCTTAAATTTCAAAAATTTTCTGTCGCGTCGGACCCAACCATGGTGGGTCCTCCTACGTCACTAAAAATGTTGTGTTTTGAATGAAATCTTTCTGTTTTGTTTAATTCCTAAGACCTTTTTCATAAAACCTGAAAAGTTAATTATTACAATCACCACAAAATATCTAACGTTTACATATAACGTATAGAAACATATTCATAAATGATGGAATCTATCTTTTTTCTTTTTCTTTTTCTTTTCTGGGAAAATTTCTTAAAAAGGTTCTAATTACGAAATTTCGAGAAGACTATATTGGTAAAAATTAATGTAAACGACAATTGCTACTTTCGCAATTTATCTGAAATTATATTCATCTTTTATATATTCCAATATTGCATGTATTTTTTTACAAAAATAATGAGCGCAAGAAATTGCTATATTACATGAAGAATCATTACAATTATTATCATTTTTGTATGCAAATAAACATTTTTAATTTATAAATACAATATGAAATATATATTTGAACTTAAGGACAAGAGAAGAACATGAAATTGTTTAAATATAAATGTTAGCATTAATCTACTTCTTCAACTGTTGGACCATTAGATTGTGATTCAGGCTGTTGTTGTTGTTGGCTTCCTTGGTGAATCTTGGTCATGATTGGAGTACAAATATTCTCTAGGTCTTTTTTCTTGCGTTCATATTCTTCTTTGCTTGCCGTCTGATTGCTGTCGAGCCAGGCTAAAACCTCTTTAGAGTTATCTACGATTGTTTGTTTTTCTTCTTCACTGATCTTGTCTTTCAAATGTGCTTCATCTACAATATTTTTCATTTGAAACGCAAAGCTTTCGAGGGCGTTTTTAGCATCCACTCTAGCTCGCTGTTCTTCGTCTTCTGCTTTGTGTTGTTCAGCTTCTTCTACCATACGTTCAACTTCGTCTTTCGAAAGACGGCCTTTGTCGTTAGTGATTGTTATCTTAGAGTCTTTCCCCGTACTTTTATCTAAAGCATTCACGTTTAGAATACCGTTTGCGTCAATATCGAAAGTGACTTCGATTTGTGGAACACCACGAGGAGCTGGTGGAATTCCGGAAAGTTGAAACTCTCCAAGTCGGTGGTTATCTTTCGTCATGGTACGCTCTCCTTCATAGACTTGAATCAAAACTCCTGGTTGGTTATCGGCGAACGTGGAGAAGGTTTGTGATTGCTTGCAAGGAATTTTTGTATTTCGCTTAATCAGAGATGTCATGACTCCACCAGCGGTTTCAATGCCAAGTGACAATGGTGCGACATCAATCAATAGTAGATCTTTTACAGCGTCATCTTTGGAACCAGTCAGAATTGCCGCTTGAATAGCTGCTCCATATGCTACAGCTTCATCTGGGTTAACTGAATTGCACAAGAGTTTGTCATTGAAAAATTCCTGCAAAAGCTTCTTAATCTTTGGGATACGGGTCGAACCACCAACCAAAACAATTTCTTCAATTTGCGATTTATCAAGCTTAGCATCGGCAAGTGATTTTTTAACTGGTTCCAATGTTTTTTTGAAGAGCTCTGCATTTAATTCTTCAAAACGAGCACGAGAAATAGTTGTAAAGAAGTCAATCCCTTCAAATAACGAATCAATTTCAATAGAGGCTTGTGTTGTTGATGACAATGTACGTTTCGCTTTCTCGCATGCTGTTCGTAGTCGTCTGACAGCTCTCTTGTTGTTTGTAATGTCTTTCTTGTGTTTTCTTTTGATTTCCTATAAAAATATATATTCAAAAACATCATTAATAAAGCGGACAAAATTAATAGAATATAATCTAACTGAATTTACTAAAAGAAATAATTATTATATGCTACATAAGTATTAATTTTTATATAAAGAAAATTACATTTAAGTATTTTTTATATATTCATGGAGTTTTCCATTAATATTATAAATATACACAATTATTATTTTGTGATTAATGTAAAAAAAGGTTTAAAAATATGAACCCCATTCACATACCTTAAGGAAATGATCAACCAAGTTATTATCGAAATCTTCTCCTCCAAGATGAGTGTCGCCATGTGTAGATTTAACCTCAAATATGCCATTATCAATTGCCAAAACAGAAACATCAAATGTCCCACCACCCAAATCAAAGATTAAAACATTCTTTTCATCTTCTGTTGTCTTATCAAGGCCATACGCGATAGCTGCAGCAGTTGGTTCATTAATAACGCGTAGAACATTTAGACCTGAAATAGTTCCAGCATCTTTTGTTGCTTGGCGTTGACTGTCATTGAAGTAGGCTGGAACAGTAATAACAGCATCAGTTACTTTATCACCCAAGTAACTTTCTGCAACTTCTTTCATTTTTGTCAAAACCATTGATGAAATTTCTTCAGGAAACATGTCTTTTTTTTCTGATTTATGCTCTACCTATAATGATAATTTACATTAAAAGTAAAAGCAAAAAATAAAACATAATAAGTACAAGATTGTACTGGTAACATAGTGTTAAGTGAATATTTCCAAAAATGAAACTTTCCAAAATACCAGTTACAAAAAGCTGTTAAGTTTTATTCCCATGCACAATTACTCTGTAATTACATGCAATAAAACATGTATCAATAGCTATTACATACTCCTTGTTTACACATTTCAAAAGGGATTATTTTATATGATTTACCCTGTAGGTCTGTAGTCTATGGATGAATATGAAAACCAAAACCCACTAAGATAACTATATATATTATATATATTATATTATTAAGTGTTGATGATATATATTATACAAAATATGAATGAATGTGCTTACCTCAATTTTCGGTTTTCCACTTTTATTGACAACTTTAAATGGCCATAATTTCATATCTGATTGAACTGAAGGGTCACTAAAGTTTCTTCCTATTAAACGCTTGGCATCAAAAATTGTGTTTGAAGGATTCATAGCAGACTGATTTTTCGCTGAATCTCCAATCAACCGTTCATTGCCTGTAAATGCCACATAACTTGGCGTTGTTCGATTTCCTGCCTCATTAGCAATAATATCAACTTTTCCATTTTGAAAGACTCCAACACAAGAGTAGGTTGTTCCTAGATCGATACCAATTGCTTTTCCCATATCCTTGTGATTAATCTATCTCACCTGATATGATGCTGTGTGCGTGTGTTGATGATATGAAATATCTTGTTGTAAAATTGTTTTCTTCTCTTCTTGCCTCTTGCTCTTCTGATTATATCAGATTTTAGTGATGTTTGAAAATTCATGTCCTTAAATATATTTAGTAAAAATTTCTAGAAAGTTTCAAAAACTTGTAAGGTATATATAAAGATGTTCTGGAAAGATCGAGATAAAACATTAAAAATCTTTCCCGAAAGTTCTGCCATGTTTGTTATGATTTCTTGCATAATCTATTCGAGAGCCTTCCAGAAAATGCATAATTATGCAAAATTGCTTAAACTCAATTTTATCTCGATAAACTTTACTGAACTGACAGAATTAGACCAATTCCTTTCGTTTCAGACACATAAAATGGTCTTGTACGTCATAGGAAAAAAGGAAAAATTATATTTGTATATAATTATGTATATATTATTTTTTATTTTAATACATATTTTTATAACATATACATATTTTAAATTTCAAGTTAAGAAATGATTTTGGCAGATACACGTTTTTCTTTTTATAAAAATGTCTAAATTTTGTTTATTTCCACTATGGAAGTTATAATTCCTGATTTTACAGAGGTTGAAATTCCCAGAATAAAATGCAGTTTTTGTGATTCAAACTTTATCAATGAACGGGAATATAGTATTCATTTGAAATGCAAGCATGCAAGGTAAGAATTTTGTGGCTATTAAATTTGTTCAGATGCCTATTCCAAAATTATTTTTTGTTTTTATTTCCGAAATCAGTAGAATAATCTCAAAACAAAATATTTTTTTATAGTGAGATGAAGCAGACCTTCACAAGAAACGTCACGAAAGGCATCGATGACCTCGTCAAAAACATTGTCAAAGAACTTGTTGACGAAAAGTTAATACCATTGTCTCAACCAACGCACCAATTCCATATTCGCATTTTTTTGTTCTTAATGAGTTAAGGAATTCAAGCTGGGAGTGTTCTTGATGATGTTGTTAGTTTTGTCAAAATCTCAGCCTTAATGTTCTTATAAACGAGGTTCTTATAAAAAGAAAAGCGTGTAAGCAACTTGACTCAAGCTCAGCCCCAAAAGTTACTTATTTCCTTCACCATCTTGAGGCTTAAAGTTGCTTAATAGAATATGAATATAAAAATTACTATTACAACAAAAATTATTCTCTAGGAAATACTCCTGGCCAGCTGATTGTACAGATTAGGGAGTTGATTAAATGAAAATGGGAAATTGCTTGTTAGAAATACTGAGCCTCAAAAGTTGCTTATGTCACTTCAACATTGTTGCTTACATAAACAAAGTGTGCAAGGCACCGTACTTTTTCAATTTTATTTTTTCCACTCCAGTTGTCTTCTTATTTATTTGACCACAATGAACAATAAGCTAATCGTGAGACTCATGTTGCGGTTGGAGCAACAAAGGTAACAATAGTGCGTTTCTCGCAAGAATCTGTTATAATTTTGTTTGAAAGTTTTCAGATGACTTTGCTGACGCGAGCGGCTGAATTTTGAGTATTAGCACATCGTCTTTTAGCGAAATTTACAAATTGGAATTGTGTATGAAACTGTAGCACTTTGAAGGGATGTTAGAATGACGTCAAAACAATGTTGTTACAACAAACGAACGACTTCAAGAGCTACTTGGCTTCCGAAAATGACAATTTAAGTTTTTGAAAAATTAGCAAATAATCTCGTGCAATTTCAAAAAGACGGAACGAAAACGTCACATAAATTATACGATAACCAGGTTTAATTCTATTAATCTTTGAAAAGTTTTACATACAAATATTAAAAAATAACCACCTTAGAAAGAAAGGAATTTCGCCCCTAATCACGAAATTAAATTCCGTGATAATTAGATTTTGTTTCTCCTTTTTTGGGCAATTATTAACTGGGTATACTTTGCGACACATTACGATGAAAGCTCAAATGATGAGTGGGAAGATGAGGAGACTGGTGAACAAGATGTTCGAAATATATTTGACATATTTGAAGATTTATATAGAGGTATTAGGTTTATGCGAACATTTTAGTTTTACATGTGAAATAATAAACTCATTGTAAACGAGGCATTTTTTCTTCGAAATATTTGTTTGAAAATCGAAAACCGCGAAATTTTAACGGCGAGTTCGAGACATGTAAGCAGGAGAATGAGATTCTGTACCAATTGAAAGATGAATTGCTGATTGACTGATCAGCTTTCCAACAAAATGCATTAGGCGTATATGTATGAAAGGGTACTTCTTCCTTCATATCGCTTGAATTTGATAGATAGACAGACAGACAGACAGAGAAAATTCTAGCCTACGTGCTCATTACATTATCCAGGATAATATTCTTACACTTGTGATGTTGGTAATCAAAAAATTGAAATTTATCTAAATTTTAACACAAATGCTGATTATAAAATGCTGAATAAGATAACATTGTTATGTTTTTTTATATAAATTTATTGACACCATCATTTACATCAGGTTGTCATTTTGAATCAAAAGTGCTATAATCGTTATGAAAATTAGCACAATGACTAATTAGATAATGCTATTGGAGGATACACATCACACCTTGAGATGTGAACGTTACTTTTCTTAATAATTTTATCTGTTCATTTTTCGCCTTTAAAAGTATTTTAAAAACTCTCAAAATTCTCTTACCATTGAATTTAAAATCTTTTTATGAAATTTCGTTTATTTCAAATGTCCACTCTTATTATCTCGAATAATAAGCCCCTTTAGCTGAAAGAGGTCATAGTTCCTGATAAATTTAAATTTCGCCGTCTTTGGAGAAAAAGCTAGAGGCAAACAATTTTGGACAAACTATTTGAGAATGCAGCGCAAAAAAGTAATATTCAGTTAAAGAGACTTAGTATTCGATATAGAAGGGTATATTGAGTGATAAAATTTTGAAAAGAATTTTTGTATCCTTAAGACTAGTATTATTTTAAATTTCAATATTGTTAACATTTTTAATCTTTGCCAACAGACTTCCGACCGTAATTTTTGGCTAATTGAAAAGAAAGATTGATGATTGATGCCCACATTAATAAGATTTCATTTAAAATGACGATAAACTAATCTAATTGTGGGCACAACACAGTCGCTTATTCGAGCGACTTGTGTTTGAAAGTTCAACACTTTATGCACGTATAAAGAAATTACTTATCGTCAAATATAAAAAAAAATCGATAATTATTTTGAAATATATATACAGTGTAATAAAGACAAATAGCAAACGTATTAAAACACCGCACCAAAAAAATTTAATTTACACACAAACATTTACCATAATAATTACAGATGAATCTCTTTCTTTGATTCATTAGAATCGATGACATCCACCTCTTTTTTCATAATCTCCTGTTTGTTTGTTTCATCTTCTGCTAGTTTTTCTTTTGCATTCAAAACAGTTTTCTCAAAGAGGTTACAAAAGTACTCCATTGATTGCATCGTGTCGTCGTTACCTGGGACTGGGTACGTAATCAAGCGCGGATCGCAGTCTGTATCAACCAGCCCTATCACAGGTATATTACACATAGCGGCCTCCGTGATTGCCTCACGAACACGCTCGAATCGTGAATTATTGAAAGCAATTATCAGATCGGGTAGCTTATCCGTCCCAAGCATTGTGTGTGCGTTGTTGAAGAGTCCTTTGTGCCAGGCGCGTGTAATGAAATATTCTTCACAATTTCTCGCGGTCTTTTGTACGAGGTAATCATATCGTGGATTGGTCGTAATAAACAATACAACACCACGCTGGTAGACCACGTGACTCAGTACGTTCAAAGCACACTAAAATCAATACATTACACGAATTTTTAAAGAAGCTGTTGTCAACTTTATTAGGTCATTATCACAATTTTGCTGCACGAAAATATCATTTCGACCTTGCAAACTAAATCCGCACCAAAATCTTTAAGAATAAGCTGAATATGGATTCTATGAGTATGAAGATATAGAGCACTCTCTCTAAACCAATACTAAAGAATAAGCATAAATAGCATAATATACCTTTAAACATTCTTCTGTTTTGTCTAAGTCGATAATGCACTGAGTTGATCTCATTCCATAGATGTATGACCTTGTTAGAGGGTCCAGAGTCCCTTCGTGGTGACCCATATGCACTCTTGCATCAAACATTTCTTTCAGATCAATCATGGAGCTGACACCAAAATAATCATCATGTTCTAAAGGATTTGCCAAGCCTTTGGGAAACAGAGTAAGGTTTGCTTACACTTCACATTGTTTTGGAATAAAACAAATTGTAAATACAAAGAGAAAAATAGCAATATTAATGCAAAAATTCAACACACAATAACTTCCAATAGACGTATGTCTTGCAAACGTCTTGCTAAAAGGTTATTCTTTCCAGTAATTTAATGTCTAAGGATAAAAGATATCCATGTATTGTATGGTATATGCCTGCAAAGTTTACAAATTATACGTGCATAATTTGGTTCAATTCAATAAATATCGACCAAGTGTAACTGATTAGTTCAATAACAAGTAATGAAAACATTGAATTTACATTTTGAATTACTGCTGCCTCTGCATTTACTTCTCAATTCAATATGCATACATGTTTTTTTTTATAAACATGTGAATTTTTGAAATCAGGCTCGAGTATGCTTAATGAAAAGCGTTAAGAAAGCTCAAGTTATGCTTGTGATATGCTTATTTCAATCTTTTTCTAAAAGTCAGTTGTATTAGAATTTTAGTTATATCCTAAAGGGTAGAGACTACACGAGACAAAAATGCTTGTCTCTTTCCCTTGAAAATAATTTTCTTTCACAATACCACAATAAAATGATTTCTATACTTTTTTTCAGCAAATACTGTAAGCATGGCTTTCTCGCAATCCACAGAAATAAAAGGCTTAACATGTAGCCGGATAATAATATGCTTAGTATATACTTAAATTTTGACTAAACCTGAGCTTGTATATGCTTATAAAAAAAACATGTAATATATAAATTAAATAAATTAAGTTATCCTTCTGCCAGTACTAAATCTGACCTATTTTTAGCATTCCTTTGACTAGAATGTAAATAGAAATTTTAAAAATTAAACTTAGATATTGTGAGTGCATCATCTGCATCCAAAAAATTGTTTGAAAATTAAAAGAATATATACACTATAAAAATGTAAATAAATAAATATTGTACCAATAGTTGTTCTATCTTCTTGTAGTAACACATGAGAAGCTGACAGATTCTTCTTTTGGATATCTCTAACATTCTTAGAGAAAATCTTCTGAGTACGATTGGACACTACAATCATTATATAAGAATTAAACAAACATAATTAATGTTATAAAATATGTTTTCAATTTACTTATGCCATTTTATGCAGAATAAGTTTTTAATATTTCACTTTTCAAAATGTGTAAGGCTGATAAAAAAACAATATCTATTTATACATGTAGTTTATAAATTACCTATATTACCTTATAGTCAGTTTATTAATATAGAAGAAATTTGTGAAATTTTTCAAAACGTTTTTTTTTCAAAGTACTTCTACCGCGAAATTTTTAAAATCAAATTATTTATATATATATAAATACTTTTTTCCTGGATGAGATGAAACAAATTTTACAGTTTAATTTTAAGTTTATTATGTAAACTTTGGATAACTTTGGATCCTGAAAGCATTAATTTTAATTTTTTCAAGAGCTTGTCAACAAACAATTTCTTAGCAAAATGTACTACATATATACTTACCCAATCCCAACCTTTTGAGAAGATGTTTACCTATTTGAAGTGCCATAAGAACATATGATATTTAATAGAATGCAATGCTCTCTAAAAATGGAAAAAAAACACTTTTAACCCCTATGTGAGAATATTGTCTTGTTATTATATATATCGATATATATATATATATATATATACATGCAAATATATGTAGTGTTTCCTGTCATATCTCACACAGTTATACATACAGTAAAAATAAAGATTCGGAAAGTGTTGTTATTATATAACTATTGTTTTGATATTAATAAGCTATAAAATTCTCATAAACCTTGCCTTAACAATCATAATGTAGTAACATGTCTCTCACATATATATTGGTTGCAAACACACCAAATGTGAGACAGATTTATTTGTCAGAATTCAATTTTACATGTCAATACTATATTGTTAATACAAAGATATGCCTCTTTTTCGATAATTCACAATATAACAATGTTTTACATTAAAGCAAAGTGTCTAGAAATAATATCCGAATTACAGAAAAGGTATATATATATATATGTATTGATTGATAATAATGATGGAGGGGTACATAAAAATCGGTAACTTTGCTGCAAAAACTTGGAACAAGATTACTTCCGAAAAACTAGGCTCTTGCGATTCCTGGAGATCAGAATTTGCAACAGCTGTGTTTTAAACAAGAATAAGTCAACAATTCATCGTTTTTTTAACCATCTTGAAGTCTTTACTTCATCTAAGGACAAAGCTAAACTTTTTGCAAAATGAAAAAATATAGAAAAATAATGGATCCCAATATGCCAAATTTTCTGCCATATTCCTAAAAAATGGATCAACAGATAAAATAATCATCTATTTATCAAACTAATTGGTCCTTGTTTGGAAGAGGTATTAGTCCAGGAGTTATTTTCAGTTAGCATACAGTTTGAGATGGTGTTCACATGTTATATATATATTTAAGTTACATATATATAAGCAGCTTGGGATATTATATCAAAACGGCAACTATTTCCCTTTACGGAAATATTTCGGTTTTCGGAAATAATTGCCGTTTCGGGTACCAGAGAAATGTTGCCGTTTCGGGAAATACTGTGTTTTTTATTAAGACTCTGTGCACACCAGGCATAAATAGGGCCTTAGCATAATAATTAAGCTCTAATAAAAACCCCACATAGAAAATAAAACAGGGTGTCCAGCAGTTCCTAAATAAAAATCCATCCTAAATTTGGTATTTTAGAAATCTTTTTCCAGCCAAAAAAGTGTGATTTACTATATTTTTCCAGCCTCTAAGTTTGAAAAGGCACATAATTCCAGCCCAATGTTACAAGAAAATTTACTTGTTCAACTTCATGACCAAGACAATTACTTCAATTAAGGATAGTGTGTACTCTTGATGTATGATTTCAGATTGTGTTAAATATTTTCTGATCTGTTTTATTTTTCATATTAAAAGTATATATTTTCTGAAAGCTTACATGATTCTATATTTTGTAATATAATTTTTGAAAAACAATATTTTCAATAATAAATTTAAGCAATCAAAGAAATAATACATAGTCTTCTTTCAAGAGCTCCAAGGGGTCCCCATGTTATTTTTGTTTTAAGAAAATTACATCATTGCAATCCCTGATAAATTGTCTAAAATAATTTGCCTCACTTTTTTCTTAAACTTTTCTAAA
>JAUEKX010240805.1:0-10197 GCA_031834005.1 Dendronotus venustus
TTTTTTTTGATGTTGTTCTCTTTTTTTATCCATTGTGAATAAAATCTAAAGTGTCACCTTAATCACGATATATTAAAAGCTCGTCTATTATTCACCTTTGCACTGTCATTAAAGTTTGATGAAGGACATTCCTTTTTTTTCTGGCCCCTATCCATGGTGTGACATGATGAGTTATATATATACTAATATAATGAAAACCAAGATTTTGTAGAATTTTAAGACAGTAATAGTGATATAAAAATATATTTTTGAAAGGTTGATGAAATTTGATTTTTTTAATTACCATTACCATCTCCATCAAAATTAAATACATCCAAACCAAGGACCCCAATTTTCTTGTGAAAGATGCAAAAAATACTTATTTACAATAAACATACTGATTTGTCTATTTTCTCTATTAAATGCCCTGGGCGTTTATTCAATATTCAGAGCGTTAAATAGAGAGGGCGTGTATACAATATTTTAAGGGTTAAACGGGGGTTTTATTAGAAGCTTGAAATTCCATTTCGCCCCAAATTTCATTTCAGTCTTTCGCACCAAAATGAAACTCATTTCGGGAAGTTAGGAGCAATGAACTTGTAAAAAAGTTTCGTTTCGAGGCTAAATGAAATTGTATGAAAATGGCCTCTCAGAGAGTGGTGTTTATACAAGAGTAGGGGAGTTTAGTAGAGAAAATATTGTATAGGATACTATTCCAAAGAGACATTCACCTAAACTTTACATTATGATAAGTATTAAATTTGCTCGCTTGTCAGTTTCATGGTTGTGTTGATCCTTTACAGTCCAAAGATTTGTAACACTCTTCGGCTTCATGTTGAATAATAGAAATAACAGCTTTCAACATTTATGTAGCAGTAAAAATTTACAAATTTTTCTTCTGATAGAGACAATTTCGCTTACGCTTAATACAGTTTTTTGTTATACTTATATTTATTATTACTTATATTTATTAGGTCTCTTGGTGTCTTATTAAAAGCATTACATAGCGCAGATGGAACGCACGGAATTACGCGAAACCATTTACGTCTATTCCAATTGACAAGGTAATATTTCAACTGCTACGCCATTACTTTATATTCTAATGTCTCACCACTAAGCTCGAGTGATTTTCACAAAAACAGTCACCTCATTAATTATCCAAGCTTTTATCTTTCAAACCACAAATCCACTCGGTGGAGTTCGCGATGTTCAAATCCAATTAAAAGCTAAAGCAGAAGAACATATAGTTAGTACACGATCATCAAGATTCAAGATCAAGATTTACATAGTAGGCTATTGAAATTTTTTTCAATCGATGCAGTTTTTCCTTTCGTTTTTGTTTATTTTTACTATTACTTAGATGTGCATCTTTAAAGCGCTTAGATAGCTGAATAAATGAGAAAATTACTTCCATTAGATCAATTTTCCAATTAAATCTATCATTAAATCTATCAACATTGTACACCTTTCATGGTTTCTTGTGCGATATTCCCTTTCCTGATGTGTAGCTGTTCTTTTTTGTTTGTTTTCTTTTGGTCATTTCCGACAACTGCTTCCATTCATAGGTACATTCATACATGCAGATAAGTGATAAATAAAACAGTTTTCAGCATCATATCATATATGTATTCTTGTTTGGTGGTAATTATTACACGTGCTTTTATGCTTTTTTAAATTGTTCGGAATACACAAGCAGAACTACACGAATTGGGATTTGAATGTAAGACTAAATGTAAGTAATGCATATGCAAAAAAAGTTGAACGTGAAAGCGATCAAGTTTCGACGGAATTTTGGTACAATAATTAATTACCGAATAATTAAGTAAGTACACGTTGTTTTTTTATTATAAGAAACCACATTTTTCGAGTCACGCCTCAAGTTTCTTAGCAAATCCTGAATTTCAGGCCTCGAGTTTCTTAAGTAGTTTCTTAGGTAAAGTTTCGTTTAAAATGTAAAAAATTCTAGATAATCACTCGCTTGGAATTTACATGCAATACATGCAAATTTTCAACCTTCTTCATAAACTTTAAAAGGAAAACTAACTAATGATCTGTAAACTCTAACGAATTACTAAAAAATTTGTACCCTGGCTATTTTGGGTTCATCTATGACGTCATCAAAGCTTTAAAGTGCCATATCTTTTGAACGGGAAGTGCTATGAGGATGGTTGACCAGAGGCGTAATCACAGATTTTGAGATGGAGGGGCAAGATTGAAAAAATGCGGACCTTTTTAAGTTCTGTGTATATTCTTCATCGAATACTTCGCCTTATGTTGCTTTCAAGAGCAGATTTAGGGCACAAAGAAATAAGTTTACAATATACTCAGCGTTCAAGCATATAATTAATTCATTTCTTTTAATCAGATTTCAGATTAGCTTCACGTGAGGCGGACCTTTTTCATGTAAAATCTTTTTTTTTTTTTGGGGGGGGGGGGTGATCGCAAAAAAAAGTATTGTCATCTTTCGTATACATTGTGTGCGTTATATCAATGTTCTAGGCACTTCTATGAATATTCTCGAAGTTTTCGACACAAATTTCGATAAAAGCTCTATGTTCCTTATAGCGAGGGTGTTAGGGGCGGAAAATACATGAGGCTTTTAGGTGCTTACGTATACTTAAAATTGAAGTTTATCTAAAGAACTGTTCTAATTCTATTCAATTCGAACATCATTGACTTTTATCGTAAAGTATTCAAAAGTTCCAGCTGCCATTAGAAGCAGGCATGGTATTTCAAACCCCAAATTGCCCGTTAACTGGGTTACAAAAGCCTATATAGTTGGGTTTGAGCTTTTGGGAAAGAAAATGATTCTCACTTTTACTACACGAACCATTCTTTTTTTTTCTTAATATCGTTGGACTTTTTTGATCTGTGGTATGTAAGGATGCAATTTTGGTAAAGAGAAATATGTCCGATTAGAGCTGACTTGCTATACCACTTGTCACTTAGTCACGTGATAGAAAGTTATACAAGAAATGTAAAGCGGTCTCAACTGATTCGTCATCTTCTCCTTTTAAAAGCAATGATATCATCTAGTCTCTTGTACTCACGCTGTGGAGGTATTTTGTGCAGACGTGTAACTATGGCAACATAATTCATAATTGCACCACGACAACTGGTGTGACTTAAATTTTATTTTTATCATAATTATTACAGGTACACCTATAATGTAGAACAGTAAGCATCGTTATTTAAAAAAAGAAAATTTGTAGTGCAAATACAACTTTACAAAAACATTTTAAATATAAACAGACCCTTATGTCACTGACTTGTGACCACCCTCGTCTTGCAAGTTTTTACGTTTTTTCTTAGCATGTTTCTCTCGCATGAAAGAAAGACTAGATTTAATCTACCATAACGTTGCAATAATAGATTATATAGTGAGGTGGGCGGCGTTCATATTTGTAAAAGGTGATCTATCTGACATCTTTGTCATCTCAAAAATGAACCAATTTAGATGCAATTTACCACAACGATTAGTTATAAAAAATACCCAATGAGAAGTTGACATAACATATTTTGTTTAAAATTTATTGTAGTAGCTAGTTTGCGGCGACATTTTTTAAATTCATGATGTCACCTGTCTATTTTGAGAAACCGTAATATGTCTATGTTTTACTCGGATTTAGTTTCTGAAACTCTGCATGTTTTGTTTAAAAGTCCATATTTTATTTTAAATTCTTTTTTAGCTTTTTTAAAGAAAAGATCTTTTTGGCAATTGATATTTTAAGGTAATGTAAATACAGGGTATCTGGCCGGTTAGTAGTATTTTCTTTTTTTCTTTTTTCAATTCCCAAATGATTTTGAACAGTTAATAGTTACTGTTAGCTATTCCATTCTTTATAATCAATGAATATAATGCATGTTTCTATAAAAAACACACTAACCAAGTTAATGTTTTCATTACATTTTATAATCAAAATATAATTTCTGTTAGGATAAAATCGAGCTAACTAATTTGCTAATTACCTGTTATAATTATAGTTATCATCGATAGTTCAATTATCTTTGAACTTGTATATACTTTCTTAAGGTTTTGGGATTAATGCTTCAAAATCTATCAACGCATGGAATTGGCGAGTTCGTCATTATAGGTACAATTGGTAAAACAAAACGATCTTCTAAAATGAATGAAATTTTGTATCGGCCAAATTTACGAGCGAAATATTACGAAATTTGTTTTCTTGAATTTTCCTATTTCTTAAAAAATAAATTTATAAAACACAACAGGAAGAAAAAATGCAACTTAGAAACTAAACCACATAAATAGTGAAGCGACTTCTTAAAGAACAATATTGATTGTTGCTATTCACTATATATTAGTTTCAATTTGAATTTTGATCTTCAAATGAATGAAATTCAACATTAAAATTCATTCAATTTTTTTTCTTTCTTCTACAAATTTAGGCCACATGATGGACAAAAGGTCCAAGTGCTCACTCACATTGTAATTGTCTTTGATATGCATGGCTTAGTATTAGTTGAAGGCTAAATTTCCAACCGAGCATTGTTGTTTGTCCTTGTTTATAATATAGAAGAGTTTTATTTAGCAAACATGGGTGTATGGTATAATAGTTTTGTTATGGTTATAATTTGGTTAATAGTAGGAAACGTTTTTAGTGTTTATATTTATTTTAATTTCAGTTATAAAGTACTAGCAGGTCACTTTACCTGAGTCACCTTTTCCCTCATAAAATGTTGGTCTTCATAGGTAAAACTAGAGAAAAACTATTTTTTAGACATTTTTAATTGTTTGATCTCTAAAGTATATCATTTTTATTTCATCAAAAATACAAAAATATAAGAAAGTTTTGCTAGTAAAAATTCTCCATTTTTAACAAATGTATAGTATGGTGGGTTGATGTTACATCAATACTGATGTATAGCTAATCAAATTATTCGTTATTCTTATATCTATCATTTATAATTATATAACCTATAATTCAAGATCAAAACTCTTAATTTTGCTGATAGCAGAATTATCCTCATTTTTCATTTTTCGAAAAATACATTTTAATTTGTTTACCTTATAAAATGAAAGTGTCCATCATTCACATGGGTTTTTGAGATAAGAACATAAACCAACCAGATTTTGCCCACAACAAAAGAATTTTGTCAGACCCACAAAGTAGCTAATAATGTAGCTGTAGGGAATTTTAAACGGATTTTTTACTGGTTCACCGGCTGCTGTTTTCACCTCAACAGCTTTATAGTAAAGTTTAACGTTTTTTAGTTTAAATCAATCTATGAGCTATTAATTGATATTGGAATGCTATTTAACCGAAATCATCGATGAGATTATTATCTGATTCGAATGAACCCTCAAATTACATCCGATATTAATGGTTTCATGATGTGATGCAAGCACATTTTTGGTTAGAGTGCCTTTCAAAAAAGAGAGTTTGCAAACATAACACTACAAATGGCATGCTTCCATAATTGGGCTAGTCTTTTTATAGTAGTTTGACTGATAAAAGTGTGGGAGAATTTCTGTCTATGTGTAGTGTTGATAGTTGTTATGGAGAGATTAGATTTGTTTATTCAATGAAGAGTGGTATAATATTGAACGTAGTTAGCAGTTAAGGACAATGCAAAAACTATATATATATATATGGATGGATTGGATGAGTGGTGGTAGTGGTTTGTTGCTGGTAGTTTTGTTTTGTGTTGAGCTTGTTGGTTGTAGACAAAGTGTTTTTTAAAGTGTTATGTAGTTGTAAAGTAAAGTGTTATGTTTTTGCAGATTAAACCTTCGTACAGCGTCTTTCATCTATTTTTTAGACTTTAGACGAGAATATTCCTTTTTCACTTCCCTATGATGTTTAAAAACCGTGCTAAAGACGGTTAGTCGCATTTCTCGGTCCCTCCTTCAAATGCTTGCTACTGAGTATTATTGTTGAGAATATTTCCATTATTTTTCCTGTCTTTTTATTTCCTAAGCTTCATAGTTGAATCTCTTTCTTTTTATTATAAAAATGGAAATATTACTCTATTATGCAAGCACAGACAAATTAGTCCTTGGGAAATTCATTTCCAGCCTCTCTGTTCTCATGTTTCAACACTAAATCAAAAAGAATAACTGAATGCGAGACACTGATGAAAAGAATGGAAAGAAGGTTTAAGCTGCAGGTGATATTGGTGATATTGTGTAACTTTCATTGAAAGTTTCAATAGTTTTATTGTAAAAGCTTTGTGCTCTTCACAAATTTGTTTTGTTTTTCGTTAATAATGTAATAGGAATTTTTCAATTTTCAAGTTTCTAATGACGTAATTGCAAAGAATATCTGATGACTATGTTTTTAGTAACTTTTTCAAACAGATTCGTGAATTCCGTATGATACAAACTCTTACTAGCTCGGGAGGTAAACAGACATTACAGGTCCTCTTTTTGCCTCCATGTGTTTTGTTTGCGTAGTGTCTAATGAGTGTTGTGAAGCGAAAAAGCGACCTGGGTACAAAATTAATAAGAAACTTAATTAAACTTTTAAAAAAACAACCGATTATTTCTGACCGATCGGAAACAAAAAATAAGATTCCAGAGATTTAGGCTAACATCGGTACTAACAATACATCGTTTATTGAGTTTTATGAGTTTTTATTGGTTTGTTGCTAAGACGAACACCTGAAAAATTCTTTATTTTCGCTTTTTCATTTCAAAACAATAATAGCCATTGTGCAATGTTAGTTCATCTAACAGCTATGTAGCCAACCGCAACGCATAGAGAACTCAAATAGAAAACTACTTTTTTTCTACTACAGCTATGTTGGAGGGCGATGAAATAGGAATTGAACAAAATTGATAGATCCTTTATTTCATTTTAATATTCTCAGAAGCAATAATGTTTTATGTTTGAATTACGAGTAGTCATAATTTGAGAAATGCTGTAATTTGAATCGGTGGTAAAGAAGATCTTGATTGTCTTTCTTGGATGTAAACACACAGAAGCCATTAGTTGGTGTAAACCCGGTCTAATAATACGGGGAGTGAGTCCGGATACCTGAAGTTTGGTTTGATTGGTAATTATTATTAATCATTATTATTAGTAATTATAATGACCCGTCGTCAAGCCCAAAAGCAGTCTGGAGCGAGTCTTTTGCTATTTTTAACACGTCTACTAGTTATATTTTACGTCACTTTACTAAATACGTTTCAATAGTGTTTGTAACTTTCCCGCCTATATCAAAAGAATTCCACAATGAACAAATGTTTTTCCGAGTATTGCATCAGAAGTTGTCAATACTAGCATAGTAGCCGCAATAAAAACAGCTGAAATATATAGGGTAAGATTCACTAATATTATATGCTTATTTTTCAACAAAATTTGAGCTTAGATAAGCTTTGTGCTTATAAAAACATGTTTTTTTCGGCATAATTTCTGTACGTGACATTCGATTGTTACTCGGCAGAACACAGGCTAGTGTTGACGTCAATTGAAATGGCTGGCTGAGCACATGTTTACAAGATTCAAATTTTCTTTACATACACATGTGTGCTTTTATGTTTTCGCGCGCCTCTTTATTTTAACGTTTGCTCTCCGCCGACGATGCTTTTATTACTTACTTACGTATTCGTAGAAGAGATATAAAATAATTACCAAACGAAGGAGCGTTTTGGAGGTGGAGCAAACCAGTAAACAAAAATTTAGATGTTTTTGTACTCAATATTCGTTTATTTTGTTAAAATAGGACAAGAAACTGGAGTTATTCTTGTCGTATTCCTGTCTTGTCTTGGCTGGAATCTGTTTTGGTTTTTAGTAGGTTCACTGTCGTATTTTGCTTGGTATTTTTGTATCAAAAAACAATTTCCATGAATACTTTTATACTTATAATTTGTTATTTATTCGTAAAATGTAATATAAAGTGTGAAGTAGATATTTTATGAAATATTTACGGGAGAGAAACTTCACGCCACCTCCTACACCATCTGTTTATGATTTTATCGGTAGACGTAAAAAGATATAATATAAAAAGTACATAAATTTTAAATACACTTTGAAGTGTTTAGCGATGGATATTAAAAACGATATTTTTACAAAAGGAACTTTCTATAGCATATGTTTTGAGAAGTTTTCCTGTAGAGAAGAATAAATATTTTTCCTATCGCGATGAAAAGCAGTTTTTTTATTAGTACAGACTCTGGTTACTATTGGGTTTTTTATGATTATTTTTGGTGTTTTTCATTCAAGAAAAGTGAAGATTGAAATTTCTGTTTATTATGAGGAACATACAGTAACAACATGAATGTGATGGGATAACATAACAACATGGGATATCATCCTTTTTACAACACGTAAACGGACATGTTATGCAAACGCTAAGAAACCTGCACAAAACTGTTTTCAAAAACCTTATTTCCTACCATTTATGAAATTGTACAATGATAAGTCGTTTCTTTTGACTTTGTTGGGGGATTGTTGTGTGGCTAAAACGAACCGATAGAAAGTTCGGTTTGTTGCTAGCCTAGAAACCTGATCTTTTACCTTTCTTCTTGTCAGTTTTATATCGTAATGTTCCAGTTAAATCGTAACCACGTTGTTCTTCATCATAAAAGTTTTTTGATCCAATTTCTAGTATATGTAGTATATATATATATATATAGTTATTCTGTAAACTGATCCAACCATGTTGTGTCTGTGAATTATATTAGTCAACAAAAATAGTTTTCAATTTCCTCATCAAGTGCTTGACATGTAGACCTGCCAACCGATGTGTTTACTTAATGACAAAGCTCCTGGGAGTAATTAAAATGCTTGCTCTGTACGCTCCGTCGTGATTAAGAAAAGTGGTTTGTTTACGGATTGCATTGAAAGGATGCACACTTTTTGGGTAGAAGGTTTTGGAAATTAGAATGAATTTAATTTAATTTAGCGATAAATATTTTACCTCATGAATAGGTAGTAGGAAATGTTACTGTTTGCTGATCTGAACATACTTTTATGGTTCACCGCTGAAATCCATAGCTATAGAAGTTGATAATTCTTCATCTGTATTGTTTTATAGAAAAAAAGATAAAACCAAAAATTACCATTTATAAAAATCGGAATCATCATCACCAGACCAAATATTCAAAAGAAAACAAACACGCCAGGTGAATAAAACAGGAGAGACGATTGGAACCGGGGGTCAAGTCTGTGAGAATTAGTGGTTGTTGACTCAAGTAAATAGAATGAACTATTAAAACCATTGGTTTGTTTTTGATAATAAACCCATCGTTTGGAAAGTAACTGTGATAGATTTCGAAACCATATAGACACACTGGTGACATTTGAGAAAATGACTTCTAAGTCGCTACCACCTACGGAATTTCAAGTGTACATTTCATCAGCTGATAGTGGAATCGATTCAGATGCCTCAAACTCCACTACGAAACTCTCCTCCATAGAGAGTATCGAAGACGAATACCCGAGTATCGACCCAGCTACTTTGCTCGCCGACAGAAATGCCTCTCACGAGGAACGCGTTGAAAGTATAGATAAAGCGTTAGATTGGTTGCGCAACGAACTCGTTAAAATGAAGCAGACGGACAAGAGGCTAACCAAGACTTTCATAACAATGCGATCGAAGATTGCCGAACATAAACTTCTACTGGAGTCTGGTACTTTGATCTCAGTTGAGAAACCAATATACTGCGATGACACCACCTCGGATGATTGTTCTGCGGTGATGAAACAGAAGAAGAATAGAAAGTCAAACAAGAGCACCGATGATTGGAGGTTGATAGCCAAGGATGGTGCATTTCCAACGAATGGATTAGACTTTGAAAATAACAAGAGAGCTACGTGGGTTATTTGAAAAGGGAACTACACGTATGTAGTCCACGTGTAGAGGATTTCGTGGAAATTCCAGTGATGTTGACTCCAATTTAAATAATTTCTCAAAAATCTCTCTCGAAACCCCCTGTCAAAGTGGCTATTCTTTTCGCACGCATAACCCTAAGAGAAAAGTCTAATTGTTTCAGCACTTACTAATGAGAAGGATAAACCATCATGATATTCTCAGAAATAAATCTCATTTAGATGCTTCGTGTGTAAAACCGAATCGGTTTTGTGGAAACAAATATTATATTTTGGTTACAAATTGGACGAACGTAGGGGAACAATTATAATAGATAGTTAAAGAAGATGTTTTATTTTAATGTAGTTTGTATTATATATAGTATTTAAGAGAATTGAAATATCAATAAGATAAAAAAATATGTACATGAAAAATCCGTTTAAC
>JAUEKX010241027.1:0-10194 GCA_031834005.1 Dendronotus venustus
GAGAGAGAGAGAGAGAGAGAGACAGAGAGTTAGTTTGTTTTTGGCCCGATCTGACGTCATCATTCGGTTTCCTGAAGTAGGCCCAAATGATTGGATAAAAGGTTTTCCTTGTTCCACCTGTTTGGGTTTCCTTTTGGGACTGCCAATCTATTATTAGCATTCTTTATGTCGTAAATCAGCGCCAGCTTGTCATAGGCGTCACTCAATCATCATCGTCAGCGCTCTAATGGAAAGCGGGAAAATCGATATACGATGTACTATCTGGTTGCCTTTGATATCCACCGACCAATATTCATTGATAAATGGAAGCTTGCCAGACGCAGATAGAAAATTGTCTCTGGGAAATAATTGGTGAATATATCCATATTTTTGTGGCGTCTCCAATCATACGGCTTTTATTTTACTTACATATTAGATATTAGTAATTTCGAAAACACCTACGGAGGTCCAAGGAAATTATATAGACGACAATATTAGTATTATTAATGTCGTAACATCTATTCAACGTAGAAACACCTTATACTTTGAACCAACATCCACCACTTCTTTCTTTCCTTTAATACCGACACGACATTAAGTGAAGGACAGTTTTTTACACGTTTCCATTTCCATCATGCGTCATGCACTTTTCAAACAGAGGTACGGAGTTGGCTCTCAGGTATAACTTACATACGTTTTGAAACAATTTGTGTCAAATTAATTAGATGAGGAACAAGACATGAGGAAGTAATGAAAAGAGGATGAGGGAAATGCAATTTTGAATCGATCTTTGCATCTGAATAAAACCTTAAGAAATATTTTCCAGGGGTTCTTTTGAAAAATAACCCATCACAAACTGGGACCCTTCTCCTTCTTACATGGGCATGGGATTCATGTTGTATTTTGAAGCGCTATTTAGAGCATGGTGGAGACCGTGAATAGGGGCTATATAAAATAAATGCTACCATTAATTAAATCATGAATGCTAATAATAATATCAATACGGTATAAATGTTACGCGATGACATGACAGGAGTTATTCTGTATTTATTCGTAATTAATTATTGCTCACATCGCTGACACTGTATTATAGCTGAATAGAGTCGGCTGTTCAAAGTCAAAGGTAACCAAGAAGAGCCGCACGGCGAATGGCGTAGTTCGGTCATAGATACAGATACTGTGTTGACTCATCGACCACTTACAACTTACACGGGATCTCTGATCGGTGTGTGATTAACACGCGAACCTGAGCTGTTAATTGTGCTAACTAGCCAGACTATGATGCTGGCTTTTACCACCTACTACTACGACGAGACGACAAACCGTAACGTTTACCAAGCGACAACGCTATAATATATATGTCTGCTGAGCGTGCACATCGCATCTGTGGTGAGAGTGTGAGTGATCAGTGCATGCACAGATACACAGATTTTTAATCTATTTAAGTCTTGGGTTAGCGTATATTATTGTACCGAGGTCGTAAAACATTGCGATACAGTTGGTACAGGCCCGAAACAAAGTTGTCTCGTCTCTATTATGTTTTTAAGGTAATCCTTCATGGAATATGTAGGATTGACGTATTGTGGTTTTTAGAAAAGAGAAGCTTATAATTCAGTCTCTTGTACTTGTACTTTTAGGATTCTGTTGCACGTCCAAGCACTCGAGACTTGGATGGAATCAGCCGACACGGTTCGAAGCCACGTTCTTTCAGATAGTAAGCAAGAGCACGGACCACTAGACCATCCCTTCTGGATCTTTGTTTTTTAGGGTTCGATACCTACCTATCGTGTGTGTGTGTGTGTGTGTGTGTGTGTGTGTGTGTGTGTGTAGTTTCGCACAGTTATAGGGAATGCATATTTTTTCCTCTTGATTGAATGAGTCCCGATATGATAGGTTATGTTATATTATCAGGGAATACGAGCTACCCCTATGTAGCGTATAATTGAGTCTGCTACAAGTGTTTGAAGCGTGCTATGTTTGTCCAGGGCGACGTTATTGAGTAGTACAAGTGGGTGGTGGGAGAGCAGGGATAAATCCATTATCGACGATCCTATCTATCGCAATCGTTATTATATTCGCATCGGTTTATTTGGGGCCTGCCACACCTCTGAGTCGAATGCAATTTTGGGAACAATAGATTGATGTATGGTGTGTGTGTGTGTGTGTGTGTGTGTGTTGGGTGTGTGGGCGTGGGTGTTACATGCAGTGTTTGTGTGTGTGTGTGTGTGTGTGTGTGTGTGTGTGTGTGTGTGTGTGTGTTGGGTGTGTGGGCGTGGGTGTTAAATGCCGTGTTTGTGTGTGTGTGTGGGGGGGGGGGGGTGGATGAAGTGGGGTCAGATCGATCAGACGAGTGCCGGCATACCTGATCGAAGGTCTCCATAATAATGGGATACAGGTCAATAAATCCTCGCCCACAAATCTCTCATCCATATTATTGCAGATTTGATCGGGCACGAGCTGTCAAGAGCGGGGTATAGACTATCAGGAACGTTCTAGAGCTGCAGGCTTGATCGGTGTGGACCGAGGCTTTGATCACATATCGCTGCCGAATCCCCTTGATCGACTCTGTACCTTTACTCGGACATACTAAGTACATTCGCCCATTGCCATAGCAGTGCCAATTCCCCATACTTTAATAATAATGGTATACAGTGACATCGTTTACCACTGGAAACTTTTGATTTAACAAAATTTATTGCCCTTATGAATCCGTCGAATATAATATAGATTTTAAAATTAGTATTGAATCCGATTATTAAGGTCGATTTATCATCTTTTTTTTCTCTGTAGTAAGACCATGACTATCTAACTACTGCGCAGTTGGCCACCCTGAGTCATCCTCGTAATCAATCTACATTTTCTTCCAATATTATCAATCGGTTAAATCGTTTTATTTTGTCCGAAAAAAAGAAGCAATCAAACACACTTATGTTCAAAATGTAAAAAAAGCGAACTATACAGACGACCCTTTTAAACATATATTGTTTCGATATATTGATAATATGATGATTATTATTGTTATTTATTGTATGCTGCTTTTCGCCATAATAATGCGCATTTTAAGGACAAATAAAGATGATCTTATTTTACCTAGCCTAGCATAACAAATTGTTTTGTTATCCAATACCTTTTACCGCTTTCGCCGTGTCGACACCCGGCTCCATGCTTGATGGGGAATGAGGTAGATGTCCCAATAACTACCTTTGACGAAACACAGAGCTGGGAATTAATACTATGGATCAGGAACTACGGCAAGCAGGTTATCAGCCCACTGTGCCCGTCCTCGAATGGCGCCATGAGCAATGCACTGGACACATTACTCAGCTGCTAATCGCACACATTTTGTATGTCGCCCACTTAGTGTTCCCTCTCATTTAGATGTAAAAATGAGAGAACCTACACTGCAGGATACTAGCAAATAAACCAATTGTACTAATGTTGGCGGCCTTGTGTCCATTCCTTCCTTCCAGACGTGTTGAATGACGCCGTGTTCGACGAAGACCACGACGAGGTCGTCATTGTCAAAGACATAGAGATGTTCTCCTTATGCGAGCACCATCTTGTGCCGTTCATGGGAAAGGTAAGAAGACACGTTTGGCGTTGTGCCTTTTGAAATACGATTGGATTAATGTATTATTATACACACACGAACGCGATTTTGCATCAATAACTTGTGATATTATATAGAGCCCTGGCATGTTGAGTCAACGATTGCATAATAATATAATATTTGAAAGAATAGATCAACCTTCCGGCAGTATTCTAAACTCTCTGTAAAATATAAAATTTGACAAGTATAAGTAACTTCGGTTTTGTCATCATTCATTGAATTACAACTTATTTCATCGTATCCACGATTTTACACAATTGCAACATAATGTGGGGGATCATAAAATGCCAATTGAAGATGTCCAATATTATTTTGTTAAATTATATTTTACTTGTTTTATTAGATTTAAGTGCGGCCTTTGATACAATCGACCAAGGCATTCTCGCACATAGACTTAACAGGCTTTGCAGTATTGGTGGTGTGGTGCTCGATTGGTTTATGTTGTATGTTTATGTTTGTGTCAACTGATCATCGAACATTCTCTGATCCCCGTCCCCTTGTGTACAGTGTGCCTCAAGGTTCTGTTCTAGGACCTATTCTGTTTTCACTCTATACAAGACCTCTGTATGATGTTATTAAGCGTTTTTCTATTGACTCTCATTTTTATGCTGATGACACACAATTAAATATCCCGATAAATATGTCTAACCAAGGAAGTATGATTGATAATGTTGAAGGTTGTATTGTGGCTGTAAAGAATTGGATGAGTGTCAACAAGTTAAAATTAAATGAAGATAAGACAGAGATTTTGAGATTCATTAGGAAACCAAATAACACATTTCTACAAACAGATTGTATCATAATGAATTATTGTAATATACCTATATCAATATCCAATAGGTATGCTAGGACTTGCTTTGGGTGTTTGTATGGACAGTCAAATTAATATACAAACCCATGTCACTATCCAATGCTGCAATTACCACCTCAAGAATATTGAAAAAAATTAGACATGTGTTAGATACTGGTGCCACCAAATTGTTAGTAATTTCTTTCACGATAAGCCGATTAGATTATTGTTATGCTCTCTTATTCTTATCAGGCTGATCAGACAATCTCATTGACCGATTACAGAAAAACACAAAATAAGGCGCGTCACTATATTATTCTTATCTAAAAGAATTTGTTTAGTTGTACCAACCTAGTCGGCCATTAAGATCATCTCAGGCACTTATTTTTATTTGAGAGAGAGAGAGCGCGCGCGCGAGCTTTTAGTATTGGTGCACCTCGACTCTGGAATAATATTAGCTTTTACAATAGTAGATCGAGCTCTGACCAAGTAACTTTTAGAAAACGACTGAAGACGGAGATATTTTGCCAGGCTTACCCTGAAAGATATATTACAAGTGTTTTTGTTGTTGTCCTTGTTTGATAACCTTTCGTATAATCGTAGTTATGTAATGTATGTAGTGTTAAGTTATAATATACTATCTTCGTGGCAAATATTTTTTTCAAAACCTGTTTACAGTGCTCACCTAAAGTTAGCGCAGCATCGGGGGCGGGTGGCATAGTTGTGACCTAGATATGATATATTATACATTGCGCTGTTATGATGATGATGATGATGATGATGATGATGATGATACACTTTAATGTCAATGTAGAGTAACAGGTATTATAATGCTATTAAGATAATGGTGTGCCTGGATTGAATTATGCAGGCATTGTCTACTAATGCGGGTCGCAGGTCATGCATTATTGTGCACATCCCTTATTACAATCCCAGGGCTTGTAACATGATTACAGTAATAATCCCGCGCTGTATATTTCTATCATTGTAATTAGTACCGTGCGCAACTTACTTTTTTCTTCTTCCTCTATTTTCTTCCAAACACAAACATGGATTAACGCTGGACTTCAACAATCTGTTACTTCTTATGTCGATGTATTATAATTAATTCGAATAAACTATCACAATATTACTTTCATCAAACTCTAGATAGTCCTAACAGTAACAGTGAACAATAATTTGGTGGCTCCGCCATACACTAGGCGGGTGTAGGCATCATTCATAATAACAGGTACACACAAGGTTTCCATTAGATGGAAGTATAAATGGGCAGTGCTGAAAGCGAAACCTAGGAAAGAAAATAAGAAGAAAAAACGTTTCCGTCACCACGCGGGGTTTGAACCCACGACCTCCGGAATAGAGAGCAGAACCTCTAACCACTCGGCTAGTCAGAACCACACAATAACAGGCACACCGACGACTAGGTACAGCCACATTACTATCTTTTTTTGAAAGCTGGACTATAACTATAACTCTAATTTTCCGACATATTATAATTATCGTCAAACAAGACCATCCGATGGCTACAGGTTGTGTAGGACAATACATCAGCAGCAGCAGCAGCAGCAGCCCGCTTCATTCTGAAAATAGCATACAGATGAGGACACGAGATAATAATATAGCTGCACCGGTCGCCCGTATCCAAACAATACACACTGCCTTTTAGTAGCCCGAATACACGACTGAATGCGGGGGAACGAAGCTTTTCCTATTGTGGTTCCACAACCGTTGTAACGAAGGGTGTGTGTATAAAAAGAGGTATTCTAAAAAAAAAGATGAAAATATAGTAGGCTTTTTCTTGAGTGAAACGATTTAATTTATTGACTCGCATATTTCCGTGTAACACCATTCCATAATAGATGATACTACCATCTTTCCCTCTTATTTTTGGAGGCAGTAGTATGATCATTCAAATTCAATCCTTGTATCTAAATCTCAAATTTTCTCTAACAAGAAAAACCCCAAAAGAAACGAACAACTTGAAAGGACAAGTTTAGAACGTAGGGGTATGTCTCTATTTTGAAGACGGGATTCGTTCAAAAGGACAAGGAGCTTTGAACAACTCTCGAGACTTTCGGAAAAGGTCAAGACGACTGAAAAAACAGTCATCAGTCATAAGACCACTCTGTTTAAGACGTACACCGGGGTGACTTTGTAGTTTTGAGATTCATTTTGAAATGACTGTTTTAATCCTGACTGTATGGTGTGTTTTTGGACATTCATTACATGAAGGTTCAAAGGAAAATCCACACGTTTAAGTACCTAAAATAGGAAGAGAAAAGGTATGCCCTGGGGTCATTTTGACCCCCGACGTACGGCTAGGGTTAAATAAGTGATTTTTAAAGTTAGTATCAACTATCACACTTATTCACACTACACAAATAAAACTATCAATTTTCGACAACATATTTACATTGTGCTATAGAGCTACATGGAAGGCCGGAAAGAAAAACGCGGTAGCTTTCTTAAACGAGTACATTCAAATGTTCAATGGAAATGTGCAAAGTCACCACGGTAAACCTTGTTATTGTTATTGCATTGTCACAGTAGGACGCCCACATGATAAACGACGTACCCCTGGTAGTGGTATGGAATATTATAATTATAGCAAGACTCATAGTATGCGGCCACACCTGTGTAATATTAGATAAGGGGACACCCTGGGCACCCTACTTGTACTTGATCCATCCTTTGAGAACATTATGTAATGCGTGACACAGGCGTCAGATAATGAGGCAAGGACTAGACGAACCCGTTCAACATTTAACACCACCGGCTGCACGTAGCTGTAGAAACAATAATTACAGTTACACACTGTCTTCCTTTGAAAATAATGAATTTTCGTATCATACATAATGTGTTTTGGCCTGACGGCCTAAAATAAATTTGAACTTAAATTGAACTCTAAACTTAACCCTTTCCTTGGGAATAGCAACTTCATACACTATCTTCTCCTGTACTTTTCGTGTTTGGTGGTGGTGTTTTTGTTTGTTTGTTATTTGTATGTAGTCTGCTTTCTGTTGATAAATGGCCAACCCGAAACGTCCAGTGTTTTTTTTCTTATTATTTACCGTGATTTCACCCACCGTGCTTGGCCTGATGAATGGCAAGATGCCTGATGAACGGTGGGGGTCGGTGTAGTAAAGAGGACAGGCTGTAGACTGTAGAAGGGGACACTGCTTCCATCCTAACACGCTGATGACGGGGTGGAGACGGGCATGCATCGGCGGGGCTATTTATTCTTATTCTTTGTTTTCTTTTTCTTCTTTTTATTATTTTTATTGTTATTATTATATCGGTTCATTGTTTAAGATAAGAAACGTCCGATAATATACACACATATGAAATTATAGATAGAGATAATTGTGCTGTGTTGGTAAATAAAATATATAATAACAAATGATAGCATTTATGATTAATATACTGCTTATCCACGGTCTTCACCATTCTCTAAGCTTTTAACATTAACACAGTGATGGATGGATGGGTAGGTCGGTAGAAATATGGATTCACACGTAACGTAAATGTACGTTTTCAAATTTCATTTTTAAAAAAGTGCAGGTGGGTGAATAAGGCAATTCTGATTTCTACAAGAAACACCCGTAGCTAAAACCTATAGAGACGAAAAACGCCCTGCCTCGTTTCTTGATGGCCTGTCTATCTATATGTAAATTATGCAATGCTGCAGTGTCTAAAAAAATATAGGAACGTCGTCTAAATATTCTTCCGCATTTTCTGATGAGAGTTTTCGATGGGGTTGTAGTTGTAGTTATTGTAGCTTTGTTTGCAACTATTGTATTTCGAGCTATCTGTTTACTTACCTCATCATTTATTGAGCACAGTTATTATACAACTTTTGTTTTAAAGTACTGACAATTCGAGGTCCTAATGGGTTTACGAAAACCTATCGTATGACATATCATAGGATGTATTATGTACAGCGCCAACTTCTACTGAGTTTATTATGTAATATGTTAAAAAGTGCCTATAACATTTTCTCGTTACATAATTGCGTATAAGAAAAAGAATGAAGACTAAACAGAAACTCCCCTCAAAAACCCACAACCCAGCATGAAATTATGACCATTTGCGGTGAGGGTAGGTAGTTGTAGAAGTACTAGTATGGTAGATCTATCGAGTTCGTGTAGATGTCGCATAGCAGAAGACATACTACAGGGCCAGAAAGCAATCAACATATTCATGACGAGATATCCGATAGCTGACCCTGCCAGCTTCCAGCTGGGTACCCCGTTTGATACTCGGTCTATTGCCCCCCCCCCCTTCCCTTCCCATATGCCTTAGCCTTACTGTCCTCTCTCTCTCTCTCTCTCTCTCTCTTTCTTTCTCTATCCATCCATTCTCTCCACAGCCCAAAATATACTGTAGATGAATAAGTGTGTAGTAGTTGTAGAACGTATTACCATTAATAATGACAGATACAATAAGCATTTATTAATAGCCAATACAATGATAATATTCCCACGCTTTTCAATATGTTCAAAGCGCTTCGCCTACACCCAGTACCACACATAATCATTTTGTTGTCCCTGGCAGACAAAGACATTCTACTCTAGCACACCTTCGTTTTTCCATTGTTTCTTTATGCGTTGATTTAAACAATAAATAAAAAAAGACATTACAGTATAAATTTCAGGGATGGACGGTATAATGGGGTGGTATTGTAAAGCGCGTAGAGTAGATCGTTGTGGAGGCTGTAGCTATGCGATGTGTATAAACAAAAACAATGATAATTGTCGCAATAGCATACGACACAATTTTCACATTTGACGACTGTGTGTTGGTGTGTATATATAATATGTATAATACTGCAACGACTGATGTTGACAAATTGATAATTCCTGAAAGGATCGTCTTATCTCATAATAGTTAAAATAGTTATATTATGATCATGTTCCTTTTTCTTTTTTTTTCTTAGATTTGATTAAAGTATGCATATTATTTCATACTGACTAATACGAATACATTCCAGAGTATAAGTTATATTGTCTAGTACGTTTACACACACCCACATACACCCACCCACCCTACACATACGCACACCCACACACACACACACACAAACACACACACATACACACACACACCCGAACACACACTCTCTCTCATAAACACACACACACACACGCACACAGATACATACACAGATACTATTTATTATTGCAAGTAGAGACCATATTATTATTATGACGTTGTCAGAAAATCAATATTGATAGTCCTGCCCTTGTTTGGGTCATGAAGCAAGTCACGTAAACAATTTATACAAACACACCCACCCACACGTACATACTGCACCCACACACATGTGCACAAACACCAGCACATAATGACATATTCTAATGATAAATATAGTAACAAGTGAAAGGTGCATTACTTGCCGCTTTCATGGCAAACATGTCAAAGCGCAAACACACAGACACAGACAAATATCCTCCCAACACACACACACAGACATCCACACACACAGGCACACACACACACACGCGCGCGCGCGCGCACATAGTGACATACATAATATAATGATAAATATAGTAACAGGTAAAATGCGCATTGCTCGCATGCATTTCATGGCAAACAGGTCAAAGCGCAAACACACACACACACACATACACCCACACTCACACACACACACAGACACACATCCTCCCAACACACACCCACACACACACACACAGACACACATCCCCCCAACACACACCCACACACACACACACACACACACACATACACACCCACACACACACACACACACACACACACATACACAGACCCCAACAATCACACACAAACAGCCACT
>JAUEKX010241249.1:0-10193 GCA_031834005.1 Dendronotus venustus
TACACCTCCCTCAGCATCGCCAACACTTCTCTCTCTTCTGTAGTCATTGCCCTCGCCACATCATCCCTTTTCCAGATGTCAACTCTCTCAACATATACCTTAACGTCCAACAAACTCTCCCTACCTCCCAGTCTCCTATCATCCCCTACATCATCCTGCACTGCGCCGCCATTCTCTACCTCACTTACTGGTCTTACCCAGAAATCAATTTCTTCTCCGCTAGATACTTCTTCTGCTTCTGGAGCTTCCTCTCTGACTATTCGTTCTATTTCATCTTTTTCCACCAATGACAGCTAACTATTGTTTTCGATTTGCCTTAGTTGCGACAGAAGGCTAGAAACACTCCTCACTCCAACACTTTCTCGTTGTGATTTTGTTGTAGGTTCTTTCTGCGATTTCGTTTTGATTGGTGTGGTTTCTACACCAGCTGGATCTTCAACTTCATTTTCATCGTCAGACTTATCATCATCATATTCGTCCACTTTTTAATGGTCTTTTGATAATAAATATTTATATAGGAAAACCAGGTCTTTAACGTTGTGTACCTTAATCCATCTGTTAACAAATACATCAAATATTTACAAACAAAAAAAAGAGATTTTTTACCTTACCTTTACTATAATTGTATAAACGCCCTAAAATTAAACATGATGCAAGGGGTATAGCAAGAGCTTTAATCTAAAGCAAATTCTAAAATTCTAATTATTTAAGCTAAATAAAAACTCTTTGTGGAAGACCGTAAACCTAAAATTTCAAAGTTCTTCGAAAACAGATATTAAAACGGAGTAAAACAACAAGAAATGAAAGAAACATTTGTACTTTCATAAACTTTTGAACTAACTTGTTTATTAATCTCCATTGTATGTAGGTTTAAAGGAGGCCTTGGAAAATTTGCAAGTAGCGAGGCTGAGGCAAAAAAGCAAATACTTTTTTAGTTTACAAAGGTAGCTAGTAAAAATCAATCCATTTAATTACAAATTTATATTTTAAACTTCATCTGATCTTACGCTTACCATTTACCATTACCATTACAATTAGCAAATCAATATCGTCCAATGGCTTCCCGCATTTAGCCAATTGAATTGTGTGTCAGGTAACCGACAATAGCCACGATGAACAGCAATATCATGTCCAAGGAAACTGGCTCAATGTCGCTACATGCTTACTTAGCTTTGTAGAAGTTATTAATTCAGACCGTTTTATATTGCATTGATTTACGTGCTTTTGAATTGCATAATTTCCTCTAACATAGTTTAACGAGTAAGTAGAAATCACTGGAAAACATATGGATTTCCCTTATTTAAGCCAAAAATGTTTATAACAAGACAATCGATCACCGTTTCATTAAGCTTTAATAGAATCAGAGGAACTTTTCGTCCTCTTTTTCTACGAATTTCAATCCTTTTCATAATGAAACACACTTTCTTTTCAAATTCTGTCTGAGGTATTTTGAACAGCCAAAAGATAATTACTAAGAATTTGTAGGTCTTCAGTTAGTTTTTATTTAGTTTCAGTTAATTTCGTCGTTCCATTCATTATCTAACAATACAATAAAATCTTTTGTTCTTTTGGGATCTACAATTCCAGATAATTTACTAAGAAGTTGGCCCATTTTGATACCCATAGATGGTGCCTTACGCGTTTTATCCTCACTGTTCCAGCCACACAATTCCAACACTGCAGAAAGATTTCCGGGAAAGGAACCGGAGAAATGACATCGTCCAATGTTTTTACTTTAGTCGGAAGAGTTTTTTTCAGTTTAAAGATTAACCTTCCCAATTTTCTAAGTTTGTTAGAAATGTATTGTGTTTGATCGTCAGTTTTACAAATAGTAGATATTTGTTCACTTTTATTCTGCTCAATATCTTACGTTGCGTAGATATTATACACTGTTCGACTTGTAAATATAAATCATGTAAATCTACCCTATAGTAAAATCCTAATCAAAGCTCGCATAGGAGATAGTCTTCATTATTTTTTATTTCATTGGGGCGCTTCTCTACGATAAGTTCACCCTAGTATTTCTGTAACACGCAAATGTTATTACAGCGGGTGCCCATTTTTTCAATCTTTTAAGTAAGTTCTTTCTCGTTGTATTTTTTCTATTTTTAGCATCTTTGTCATCTTTCTTACATGACTCAAAGGTAAAGCTACCGTCTAACTTCAGATTCACTTTTATGGTAAGACTTACAGAAATAACATGGAAATTTCTTATCCACTTGCGTTTTCCGTTTTTTTTTTACAGGTGACAGCAAGAACTTTGATTTTACTAATGACATCAAATGAATCATTTGCATTGTCTATTTGGGTATTGGGAATCTAATGTACTTGTGCTGGAGTATTTGTACCAACGTAAGAGACTCGTGAACATGTGTGTTTGCAGAATTGCTATCCCCTGAAAGTCTGTCAACATCATCACAATCTGTTAAGTAATCTTGATCGAGTTGTACGTTAATATCTTCCTCAGACTCTGAAGTCATCTATATGGAATAAAAATTAAATTTTAAACGGACACAAACGTACACAGTTATAAAAACGTATATAATAATTGTTTATAATAATATTAAAAATACAGAAGAGAATATTGGAAATGCCTCCAGTAACGAGCGCGTAAATATTTATACATACAAATACTTTCGCTTTACTAATACTTGTCCATTTCTTAGTTTGGTAGCCTCAAAGTGAAACCACAAGTATGTAGTAATGTGATAAAGAAATTTCTTATTACTTTTAGGTACTGACATCTGTATTTAATGCTTTTCGTGATGCCTTTTGGTGTCTCTAGTGACTTACCTCACATATCGGATTATCTAAGCTGTGCTTCTCGTACATTGAGGCAGAGATCAAACCTGCAACCTTTTGGTTACAAGATGAACGCTCTACCGACTAAACTAGCCTTCTTTAATGTATAATAATAATAATAACGTAATATAATTATTTATAAAGGGGAAAAATAAAAATAATAGAAATAAAGATATAAAAAAACATTGTTTCCCGTTTTAACATTCAACAGATATATGAAGCATAATAGATATGCGAATTATTACATAATTTTATTTCAAATTCGTCGCATGAAAGTAAGAAAGCCCTAAATAAATATTTTGAATTTTGAGAAAATCTCGTTGAAAGATTTGAATTTGCAATAGCAGAATGGCCGAAATTTAAATAAACTGTTTTTATTATAGGATATGGGTAATTTTGAGTAATTTAAAGTGTTTTTTAGCTTTTTATCATATTTGCTTGTATAATGGAATAAAAACATATTTTCGACATACGGCTTTTTAATTCTCAAAAATCTATGAAAATAATTAAGAAACAATTGAGTTACAGTAGTTTAAATACTCCTCAATATAATAATGAGTAAACAATAATCAACGGAATATTTTAAAATGCTTTTATATTTTGAAAAATATGTTGAAATAAATGATTTACAGTAGTTCAGATACTATCCTTTGAAATCACGAAGAAATATTGAGTCCACCAGTCGGGTGATGTGAACTCCCAGGTTAAAATGGGGTGATATGGGCGATAATTAGCACAGACAGGGTCAATTTCCGCTGTAGAATCGGCAAAATCTTCCACATAATATGGATATAAACTCCAAAGAAAAATCCTTTGCTATGAATCCTTTTAAAATACAAAAGTTTACTGTACACCCTTTGTTAAAAGAAACATTCTCAGCAGCTCATTCAAAAAATTCTTGCACTTAAATATAAGAGAAATGCATTAAAACGTAGAGAGAAACAAGTTTAAGTAATAAAGACTTTTAAAGATATTTGTGGGTTCCTCTGAAATCACGCTTTGGTGCACCAGTGGAAGTTTTTTTTTTCAGCAATGTGGTTATCCTTTTCTCGTCGATTGCAAATGTGTTTAAAAACATTTTTTGACATTGTCTACTGTTTACATTATTCTTTTTTCGAAATTCTTTCTTTGGATGAACTAAAACAAGTTCTAACTATTTTTTTTTTTTGCTGTGATTGAATGCTCTTATCACCTGATGCATAAAATTCCGAGAATATTTGCAAACGGATTTCTTCTGGGAATTTTTCGCGACAGTTCATGCGGCCTTTAATAGTTCAACATTGTTGTTGTCAATGAGGTAAACTTCTTTTCCAGAAACCAACTCTTTCGGATTATCACTTTCACATTCACTACTAGAACCGGATTCACTGATTTCAGATGATTCTGAAACATTTAGTATATAACGATCAAACTTTCTTTTCGAGACACTTAGCCCAAGACCTTTCAATATTTCATTATTATTTTTGATATTTTGTTGACAGATCTTTTCAATCCCGCTCAATCCAATCTATAAAGTAATAAAATCAAAATGGATTTTAACGGAATGAAGAAGTAAACCTTTAAACCTTTAGTGACCTTTTAATAAGTTATTCGATTCAAGAAAGATTTTTCCATACTTACCTCAGAGGTTAATTCTGCATCACTAGAATTGCAAACAGAACTCTCATGATTAGTTACTGTGTCATCTTTGTTCTCGAATTGCCACTTGCTTTTGTACTGCACTTTGTAACTAAATGAAAGAAGCGTATACTTTCAATTATCTATGTAGGGGGTAGAAGGTTTAGAAGAATGGTTAGGAACAACAAATCCTCCTAGTGTGGTTGTGGGTAGTAGTCTTATACCTGACTTAATCTTTTGAAATGGAATAATCGATTCATCTTCAAAAGACGATTCAACAGACCAGCTAGCATCAGAATCAGTGAATAAATCATGTTCAATTCCTATTTCTTTTGAAGGTCCAGGATATTCAATGCCATCAGGCTCTTTTCTAAGGTAGAATACTACTATTTGCATGCATTCTAGAAATAAAATTGACAACAAGTTTTTAGGAAATAAACAAAACGAAATATGTACCTGTTTTCTTTAGGTGCATCAGACTCTTTATGTAAAAATCCTATTTCAAACAGGATCTTCTCTTCGTCAATGTTCCATTTTACCATTACTTTTTGGCCAACCCTGTCAACCACATCCCCAAAAGCTCTAGCATCACGCCAGTTTAACCCAAAGTTTTTAAAGGACCAACGATCACTTTCTACCTGGGAACTAGCATCAAATCTCCAAGCTTCTGTCGAAATTCGTGATCCTATCTTAATTCTTCTACTCGTCTTTCTATTTAGTTTTGGTAAAAACGTTGTGGCAAGTCAAGAGAATGAATTTAATAAGAACCAACAATGGTGTCATATTTATTTAATTTTGAACAATATATTTCGATTTTATAAGATCATCTTCATGTCTAAATCGATAAAAATAGGAATTTAAAAAATTCGGTAAAAATAGATATCACATGTATCAGCATATCCACAGTACTCTTCTACAACGATTCCCCAAAAGCACCACTCACGGTTCACTTCAATGCCTGCTCACAAATGTTATCAATTGACGACGTTGAGATTGTTGCGTCATCTACAAAATCTGAAAAATATTTAATGACTCTCGAGGCACTCCTCATAAACCAATTTAAACCAAAATTAAACACGTGGAACGAATACAGAAGTCACGTGTTAACACTGAAGTTTTAATATTCTCCCGAGACTTGCATTAATTTTGCAAGGCTTCCTTTTCTAGAGATTTTTAGCAATTTCTTTCAGTTATGATTTATTTGTAGAGGAGTACTGTGGATATGCTGATACATGTGATATCTATTTTTAACGAATTTTTAAAATTCCTATTTTTATCGATTTAGACCTGAAGATGATCTTATAAGATCGAAATATATTGTACAAAATTAAATAAATATGACACCATTGTTGGTTCTTATTAAATTCATTTTCTATTTAGTACTTTTATCTATATCATCTAAAGGAAAAAACTATACTTTAAAATAATCTACCAAAAGTAACAAATTTTAAGACTAATAGCACCTTATTAGCACTTCATCCTAATATAACAAACGAAAGAAATAGACAGATACAAACTTCACACTCTGTTTACCCATGATGTGCTTCCAATAACTTGTTTCTATCTTTTGTCTAACTTAATGACAGAAGGCATTGCATTGTATTTTAACCTCTGGAAAGACATTACATTGCAGTTTTATTTCTATGCAGGATCCTCTTTTCCTTTTCCCTTATAATACAAAATATGTACTTACAAGTAAACTTTTAATACCTAGTGAAAACAATTCAGAAATTATATATACTGCATAATAATGTTTCCTGGGTTTTTACAACAACCAACATTGGTTGAATGCCTCATTAAAGAGGTAGCAAACGCACAAAACACTCATAAGCTTCATTTAAGTCAAAGGAAACGACAATATAATAAGCCATATACAACAGTGCTTGGAGGAAAAAAGCCGTAATTCAGAATAATTTGAGTTACGGCTTTCTCTCTTTCAATTAGGATGACTTAAGGCTTTCTTTCTTCAAGTTTTCTTAATGAAGGAAAGCCATAATCTTTCATTAAAGGGGACCGGAGCCCAAAAAAAAGTTGTCGATATTTTTTGAAAATCTAATAGAGGACCTTGAAACAAAAAAAATATTTCACCTATACACCATCTGAATATTTTTCAAACGGAAATTATAGCCTTTTAAAGTTTCACTGTTGTTGCTGTTTTTACATATTTTATGACGCGATCGACGCATCTGATGTCTCAGTGTTATTATCGAAGCGTAACGAAGAAAGTATGTCAGAGAGCAACGGATCATGCGAATCTTTTTCTGATTTCTCTGATGGGAATAGTTTTTGTTTCGAAACAGACGAGAGCAATGTTTCTTCTGAGGGTGCTGGTAATACTATCGTTGGTTTGTATAATAACGAACCAGAATATTGAGAAGAAGAATTCAAAAAACGAAAATTGCAAAACTTAGATGAATCAACAAGTGACTCTAATGATGATTTAGATTCTAGCCTTCTAGAAAATCTTCACTGGTGTTCTTGTAAGAACTGTGTGATAGGTCTCTCAATGACAGTTGAAGAGTGTAAATGTTGTAGGGAATGTAATATTTTGGGTGAAAAACTCGAGAACATCGAGCCTTTCAAGTGCATCACAGGAAGTGAAGATTATAAAGTTTTGTGCTTGAATAGAACTGTCTTTGAAACAGCCTGCATTCGACATCGAAGATACAAAAATAATTTTAAAGAGGTGAAAGAATTCTCGAACAAGTAAGTGTGTTTCATTCTTCACATATCGTCATAATTGTAATTTAGTGTAAATCTTTCGTTGGAAAAAACATCGTAATAAAAAATGTATATGTAAAGAAAAGAAAAGAAAACAAACACTCAAAAAAAGGTTCACGCGTCAGCAATCCTATGGACAATTAGTAAGGGCCTGTTTAAATTTTGATTTAGAATCTATTATTGTTTTTCAATTATTTTTCGTGTATCTCATTTTAGGCAACTTAGATTTTCGTCTTATCGTTATTACACTGCTAGGACACATAATTACGAGAGTCTTGGAAGAGGTGCCAGAGTAGTTATTCCATCTTGCGTTGTTCGAGCTATTAGAGAAAACTATCCCGAAGCAAGTGGAATTTACATTGGTTTCAGACACTTTGAAGATACATAAATATATTTTGTTGTATAGTTACATAAATAAAAAAGCTTGATACAAATAAATCATTTCTTGAACCGTCTCATAACAGAGTATTTTTCCACTATAGTGGAAGTTTCAGGTCTGGGTGTGTATGCAATATTTGTTGGGCTTTTTAAGCGATCTTCTAAATCATCGACTTTGACTCTGATTTTTTCCCCATTTAACTTCCTTTCCACAACTTCCCGTAACAAAGAATACACAAACTCTACTGACTTAGCCTCCTTTTTAGGTTTAGCAACCCACTCCTTCGACAATTTCGAGGAAACAAACTTCCATTGCTTTGTTCCCTTTTCTTGGCTTCCTTTTCGTTCTTTTGTTACTGTTGCCTGTGCTCTATTAACGTTATGGTTGTGATCTAATATTGCTAGCTTTACCCTTGCGTCCATAACGTTTATTTCAAATTCTTGCCTTTTTGATGCGTATGATTTTATCAAAGAATGGTACACCTCCAAGCTTCCAATGTGGTACGGCTTCGTATAATGATCCATGTCATTCAAGTTTTTTTTATCGAGAATGACTTTCTCCATAGCATTATAGGCAAGGCTGAATTTTTTAATCCATTTCTTTCGCTGGGATCGTGCCTTTGACATCCGCTTATGACTGCGTTTTGGGTATTTTGGGTACAATCTTTTGAAGGAATGCTTGTTGGTTATGTGTTGAAGAACCGATTGCCACATTTGTTTCAACTTTTCCGTATCCGCACACCAAAATAGATGGTTGCCAATTGATTTAATCCACTCTTGGATAATCTTGCAATCTTTCCGTTTTACCAACTTTCGTAATTTGGACTTGATATTTTTAGCAAAATGCCAGGAATCGAACTTGTGCTTTATCAACGGACGTTCCACTTTTAGCCATTTTGCTATTTTCCTGTTACGATCAGTGGCAATGATTTCAACTTTGAAATTATCTTTTTCCAAATCTTGAAGGCAATTTTCAAAGCCTTTCATTTCAAGTGGAGAGAGGAGCCTTTGCCTTTCGTAGTTTGGATTGTACATGTTGCCACTATTTTGTAAGTAAAAGGTGACTGGAATGTATATGTACAGTACTTAGCAGATTTACCAGGTGAGTCAAATCTACCATCACCTAACAACACACCTTCATATTGTTTTGATTCAGCTCTTGCCTGCTCAATGTTTTCTTTGAATTGCCGATTAATTGTTGGTACCACAAGTGATCTTTGAATGCCATAAAACATAGTCGTGTTCACAAAATTAAGGCCAGCAAACTCTAGTGGTTTTCTCGTGCGTTCGTATGTTGACCCTATAAGTACAAAAACGAAAGTTAAAAGATATCCCTTTTGTTCTAAGAAACACTCGCTTTGGTTTGTTCACATCTTTGAGACATCTAATACAATTCAGATTTATTCAGCTAATCAAAATAATATAAGGACCTTACCAGAAAAAAACTATTGCAGCTGAAATAAGCAGGTTGAATGCGGGAGGTTTCCCAAGTGGCGGTTGACATCTCCATTGGCGTATGATGTGACCCAACTCGCATTCAAGGATACAAGTAAGACTAGTTCCTAGACATGTCTTTGTAACATATTTGACTGGTGAATTGCATTCTTGGCATCGAACTAATTTGATGAGATCATCCAGCATACTTTCAAAGACAACAAACTTTCGATCTTTAAGAACATCTTGTTCTTGCGCGAACGATTCACTCTTATTAAAAACCAAATCGCTATCGTCTGAATCGTCAATGATAGACACTTTCGGTAAGAAATTTTCGTGTGATTTTACCGGTGTTGAAGTTAGTTGTTCCGCACAAGAGTCATCCGTTTGGGTCCAAGCATCTACACATATGGTTTTTGTTCTATTTTGGAATGTTTTAATCTAAAGAGAAATCTATATGTTGTCTTATCTTCTAAAAATGTCTAGGGCTACTTTTGTGAAATTATAGTAGCCTTTGAATTCAATGCTATCCGGAAAATTGCCCCCGGGAAAACTGCCCCCCGGAAAATTGCCCCCCAAGAAAATTGCAGTTTTCCGGGGGGCAATTTTCCGGGGGGCAATTTTCCCGGGGGCAGTTTTCCGGGAATCGAATTCAATATAGATTGAAATAGAAATTATTTAAAAAAAGAGGCTAACCGCAGGAGCTGTGCTGTTTGGTTGTAAACAAATGCTTTGTACTTCATTGTAGCAGTAGCTAGTATTTCGTGATGTGCAAGGTTCAGACGGTTTCTCGTTTTCCATTATCAACATTTTGACCATCTAATATCATAAGATCAAAGTGAAAGTACAAAAAAAAAAAAAAAAAATAGCTTTTCGAATAATGTAGACAGGGTTTTAGTAGGAAGAATATAATTGCATTTTACATCTACATGAAGCTGTAAAAATGGAAGGGTGTCAAAAGATTAAGGATAGTGTGTACCTTTGATGTATGATTTCAGATTGTGTTAAATATCTTCTCATCTGTTTAATTTTTCATATTAAAAGTATATATTTTCTGAAAGCTAACATAATCTATCTTGTGATATAATTTTTGAAAAATAATAATATTTATTAAAATAAATTTAACCCTTTAAGTGCCGTTGTTGACTATAGTGAACATCTGGTATCAAAAATACCGTGTCTGCTTCTGGGAGCCGTAAGTTTTGACCACTTCAAAATAAAGGTCGATGATTGAGGCCCAT
>JAUEKX010242138.1:0-10181 GCA_031834005.1 Dendronotus venustus
AAGACACGATGCAATGTTGTGTTTAGTTGTAAGATAAGACGGGTGCTGCTCACCGAGAACTTCTTTTTGTATCTTTTCAACTTGTTTAAAATTCTTCAATGCTTCATCGTATTTACCCATGCTGTCAAGACACGATGCAATGCTTTGTTTAGTTTTAAGATAAGATGGGTGGTTCGATATGTTTGTCAATATTTGTTGAAAATGATGATACCACTGATTTGCAATCAAAATCCTCCTATGGTTTTGGTAATTTTCCATATCTTTCTCTAGAATCTTTACAATAGATTCTATTGACATTGGCAGCTTGTTTTCTTGCTGTTGATTGTTTTGCAAAAAATATCGAGTCAACGAATGTATATTAATTGTTTGTTTCAAAAGGGCTTGATCAATTTTATTCTCATTAATAATTGAATATTTATTGAAAAGATTGAGTGTCTCAGTGAGAATTAAAACATCATTATTGCAAAACTTTAACAGTAGCCCTTTCTCTATAGCTTTACCATCCAGTAATGACATTATATAGAGTAGATCCAGATAATTGTTATCGTCACTCAATCGTTTAATTCTTTCAATAGATAAAGACAAAACCATATAAGTGGAGTAATTGTTGAGATCTATTGTTTTAGTTGAAAGCATTTTCTCTTTTCTTTTTTGAAACAGCTGGATGTAGTCATTAAGAGGCATACTTGCTTTATTTACGTATGATAGGGCTTGTTGTAGTGCCAAAGGATGACAACCAAGGAGATTTGATATGATTATGCACTCTGCAGTAGTGGATAAGATATTTGGTTTCATGTTTTCTTTAATAAATTGAACTGCACTCTTTTCTGAAAACACATCTAATGACAATACATCAAATTTGGCATCCCATTCTCTGCACTGCGACGTAACAAGTATGTATGGTGCATAATTTGGGTCTGGTAGAAATTCTTTTAAAGAGTTTTGATCTTCGATGTTGTCAAAGACAAATAACACCTTAATAAAGAAATAGATTTTGTTTGAAACAGTTTCAATACTTTCTTCCGTTACAGGAAAAAAGTTCCCCAATTCAATCTAAGGGCTAGCTAAGCTTCGAAATATTTGTATTCATAAATAAAGTTCTTTGAATTCAAAACTTTTAAATTTACATGTTTTAAAATGTTTAAGTTTTTAACAAAAATTAGTTTTAGAGAGTATAATTGGGTGGTTCTGAGACACGCCCAACCACATGCTCACGCGCACGCCCTGAAAAAACTAGATAATCATCTTAATGATTGGTATGACTGGCTTGTAGGTTATGCACCGAAGTCTATGAGAGAGCTGGTGAGCAGCACCCTTTTAAAGGTTAAAAGCAGTGTAATGGAACTATATGATGGAGTTAAAAAGACACTAAAAGGTGAAGTAGAAAAACTGACAGAAGAAGAACACAATGAAGAAGAAGCAAAAAGATATTAAACCTGATGATATCATTTATTCCAATTTGACAAATTGATAACAGAATCAAATTTTTAAAAAAAATCCTATTTTTTAATAGCGGTTGACATCCATGCCAAGTTTCAAGTCCATACCTATTATAATAAGAAAGTTACGTAGCGGAGACCAAATGCTGGTCCCATCAGCATTTCAGAGCCCCGGGTTATAGCAAGTTTGCCTATGGAGAGGTTTCAGATCCAATAAAGCATGTCATGGGGAAAATTGCTTGGAAGAGTTGGTAGATCATATAGAAAAGGAGGTAAAATTTCTATATGAATATATCCACAACAGATGTGTTGAAAAAAAAACACCATATTGCAGTTATTGCGGAGAACAAGGAAAAGTGCATTAGCTTCAATGTAAAGATTTCCGTAAAACTTGCAGGAATGACTGATAAGATATATATACCATCAGCAATGGCTGCCAAAGCAACATTTTTAGCAGCTGATTTTATTGCTGGCTTTTTCTCATTAGCAGCGTAGTTGTAGACCGAGTTAATGCCAACGTATATTAGACATAAGCCAATGCTGTCTTTGAGTTCCTTATTCATCTTTATTATATGCCAAACCATTTCTAAAAATTTCAATCTTTTTTTAGATAAAAGCAGCAGCACCACCACCTGGTGAGGGTTTTTTCTTTTTCCAAAAATAAATTCCAATACAACCTACGATGACAATTATACCTACCCCAGCAAAACAGCAAAAATCTTACTGAATTGATAATAACTTGAATCAACTTGATAGTTGTGACTACGTAAGTTTTCCTTGTTCTTATGATTCAGAAAGTCGTTGACCCGCTACAATACGACCTTGACTTTTAACTATTGTTACTTTGATGTGTTTATTTAATAACTTTGAATGATCTTGGATACTTTACTTTGATGAAAAGATACCCGTATTCTTCAGTTCTTAGCTGATCTTTAACACTTTTATTTTGTTTATCAGTCATTTTAAAGTCTATTTTATTTTGTAAGGTTCTTGGGAATACCATTGTAAACCTGAGTAAGAAACCATAAACGATGTCTTCCTGCAGTAGCTAGATTATGCAATGGAGTTCTCTTTTTATCAAAATCCTTATCAACTATGTCATCGTCAACGCTAAATAGACTCTCTTCTTTCAATAACTCCTTCTCCATCAAATTAAAAAGTTTGTTTTTGGGATATATGCAAAAATAAATCAAGATAGGTGTCATTTATAAAAACTTTAGGATACAAAATGACAATATTATCAAAGTGACCTTGGTATTCATTTTCAATGAGGTTAAGCAATTTCTTATTTTTCCACACTCAGTAGGCCCAGAAAATATAGCAGTGTGAGGTGTTTTTTATTTTAAAAAACTACGCTATGATATCTTCCACCCTCAATATTGAGCAGAGAGTCTTGCAGAAGAAACACGTGTAAGTTTAGATTGACAGTGCCTTCAGCGATTCTATGAATTTCAATGGTAAGGCCGTCAGTTTTATTTTTAAGTTCAACTCTGTTGCCATGCATTCGGTTGTCAATACTATTTAAATAATAAAACGGATCCAATAATTGAGGATATACCTACGGATAGGCTTGATGACGATGAGTGGCATGAGGAGGCCTACGATGACGTTCATAATACTGCTTTTAATGCTGACTCAACAACACCGGTTCAAAGGTTCAAACAGAAACTAAACAGAGAGCTTGTCAAGGGGAAAATGAGAGACCTAGAAAAAAGTCGCAGTCGTCTTGATGCAAGTTAGTCACGTAATAACCTATTAAACATAGAGACTCCAAATAAAGAAAAAGTTAAAGCTCGCAAGACTCTCGAGAATCCACACACTGAAATAGAAATGGATGTAATGTCACCTGATCAGCAAATAGAAGCAATTAAAGAGATCCCTATAGCTGTAAACACAGACCTAGACATGCCTGAATTTCTTGGTATAGATAAGGCATTAAACGTGAAATACAAAACAACGCTGCAAAGCTCTCAGAAATTGACAAGCATCTAAAAAAGAATACGACAAGCTCTCAGAAATTGTAAGAACGATGAATATGACGAGAATCAAAACCGTTATAAAAATCTCAAAGAATTACGAGTGATAAGGACGGAAATTTTAAGCCAAAACAAGAACTGGCATCTCAGTTTTCGCAAATAAGGCAAACAGCTGAGAACATTTTAGACAGAGGTTTTTTTTCTTAAAGAAAAAATTAAGCTAGTCCTTTGATAGTTTGGTCTTACTATTACAGCCTTATTAGCTAGTGTTGGACTCCAATCATTATAGAAGCGCTAACTGGTGGTGGATCTTCTGGTAGTACACCACTAAAAAATCCAAATAAAATATCCGAGTGGGTCAAAGATAAGCCAAGGGCTCTTGCAAGATTCCTTGGAAGGTTAGCAGGTAAAGCAGCAACAGCAACTCTACCTGGTGTAAGTTCTTATTGACTCACTAATTTCTTTCTCCCATGTTTTGTAAAGCTATTACTCAAGTTCATAATCCATCGAGATCAGTTGTTATGCTCGTAATGGTATCAAGTTCTCAAAATTCCAGTCCTCTCAAAATATGCAGAGTTATTATACAAAAACAAACATTTTGTACTACAACCATACTCTTTAAGATCAAACGAGTTGTTGTATTTATCAAACCCTTTTCGCTAGGTGTTGGTACCAGTACGCTTTTTAGAATTCGTCGAACGTGATAGTACACGGGAAACCTGTATAAAGACCTTACAAAAGGTTCTTTAACGTTCAAGTGTTCTGTGGAAATACCTAGTCCTGACGTTATGCAGTGAACTGAAAAATTTAGCTGTTTCCCACAGTGCCATCGGTTTTTAACCGATTAAAGTTACATATTTATCACCTGCCTCGTAAACCCAATTTGGATTTAGTTCAAACAACATTTTGTTTAATAAACATGCAAGTCTTTTTAACAGACATTAACACGCCTATCACATGTAAAAAAACATTGCGGCACAATTACGCTTTGCCACTTTGAAATCTGGCCTAGGTGGAGCCCTCCCAAATTCACCAGTTTTTCTCTTACGAGCAAAATGGTCAAAAATACACCGTGTCCGTCATCATGGGGAAAAACTATATCTTTGGAGATTTCCAGTTGCTCGTAGATATACACTTGAACGCTGATTGCCTTTTTCTACCACAACAACGGTGGAGTTACTTGGCGCATTTTTCTAACACTAAGACATCATGCATTGTTTTAGATCGAATGCTACTCAAAATTCTCAATCTAGGAGCTATCAGACTAAGTCAAAACGGAACCCACACAGGACAACCCATCTTAAAATTATTCCTAAGCCTTACCTTGACTAATGTTTCTATGACTATTTTTAACATGCGATCAAATCAATGACACGTAATTTTATGATAAGGCAACTAAAACTATCGCTACCATACCTGTTTCATCAAGCATAAACGGAACCTTAACAACTAACCTAAGCTCCTCCTCCTTTTCCTTTGGTAAAAACTATGAAAAAAAAAATAAACCTTCATCTCCAGGATCAAAACGGCTGTCAGCTACCTGTCAAACAAATTCTGGCTCGGCTTATAATAAATGACTTGCGTTTACAACAAAAAACTATACCCAGAATTACAGCCATCAGCTTCAATCGATGAAACAGAATCTTATTTCTTAAGACAAATTAACCAGTCAGGACAATTTTTACGTAAAGAAATCGCTCATATAGATGAGATCGCAAAGTGCTTTAAGCGTCGAGCTAGCGCCATGACAATCAGTGACACTTCAGTCATCACAGCAATCATCTGTGACTACTGGTGTTGGTATTCCTTTAAGCATTTTCATCGTATCAATAAGTCTGGTCTTGCGTATTAGCTCCGCAATCATACACAAGTCTCAAAAAGTATTCGATTCAAAGACTAAAAAGCATGACAAAATAAAAACTTTGACAGTCAACCAGACCTGGGAGTTAAAACTAGACTCTATCTCCAAGGTAGTCTCAAAGGCTATAGAAGATGCACACATTTCCCTCCAAGAATACTTTGTCCTGAGAGAAATTGAACACTAAAATAGCATATCCGCACAAACTCACATTGTGTCATAGGCGCCATCATCCATATTAGTTCAAGGTAGAGAACAAGGTAGACGAGATATTTTATGCAAATCGCGGTTTCTTCAGATATCCAAGCTGTCAGATACCTAGTACTGTACATAGTACATAGTAAATATACTCAGATATTTGTGATGAATAGGTCGTCACGCAAATGTATTGGTTATTTTCAGCAAAACTGAGTCTTGGAGGAGGGGGAAGATTTTTTTCACACACCCTAAAACCTCACCAGTTGCACCATCAATATATAAGTCACCATCTTGGACGATCTTTTGCTTATGTGCATCAGCTTTAAACATCATCTGATATTGCAATAAATGGATTATCATGTAAATCCTTATCATTTAGGTTTTGAATTTTTGCTTGCAATATAGATTTTCCTGCAGCACATAAATTAATGAATTAATAAAACTCAATTAATGTATTCTTTCTTATTAGGAGTTCAATTTTAAAAAATTGGGAATGGCAAATTACGTTGTGTTTCAAACAAACGCCCCTCTAAAGAGGACGTTTATTCGAGGGGACGTGTGAAAGAAGGCTTGTAGTTTTTTTCATAGTGGTCATATTTAAGACACTCATTTATTTTAGAGAAGGTACCTCCAACTAGCAACTTTTTCCAAGTAAATATCCCCTAGATAAAGTACATGACGTCATCGTTGTCGCGCATGAATTTTATGGTCGCGCGTGGGAATTTGTGCGCATGTGCATGTAAGTATCACAAAATTTCTATTAAACTTAAGTGTTGTTTTGATGTTTCATTGACTGTCTGCACAGATGCTAAAATAACCCAAAGGTTTTACCATGTTTACTGCTGATTATCTAGTTTTTTCTGTGCGTGTCCCAGAACCACCCAATTATACTTTCTGTTTTCGCATAAAAGAGTAACAAAATCTTTGAAAAGTTACAAGATTTATTTCTGACGAAAATATATCCGTATCGTGTTGTCACATTGAATATTTCTTTTTTTGGATGAGAGATGATGAAATAATGCAGCTATAGCTATTTTCTAACATGCACAATATATTCACTAACCTTTCTTAACGGTGAATTGTAATCTTTACGCTTCGCAAAATGCATGTAAACCAAACGTGTAACTTCAGCCAGTTTTTTGAAGGTACCGTCAGCATTCTTTATTTTTGTTAAACCACACTGCTCTCCAATGATTTGAAAATCATTCTCCATATTTTCCTTACTTTCCCCATTTATCCAAATACAATGATCGGAATAGAAATTTCCTTGATAAGCCTTCCAATATTGGCGTGCGAGCTGGGACTTCCCCACGCCTGCCATTCCAGAAATAACCACACCCAACTTGTTATTTGTGAAGTCATCTTCATCAACAGAATCTTTCATCAATTGATGAACGGCTTGAAGCTCATTGTCACGATAGGAGAAGTTTTTAACTGGCGTTTGGCATCTATAATGAAATTGCTTGTTAAATTCTTCAGACTTTTGGTTTTTCATTTTAGTTTCTTTGTCAATAATCTTGATAGATTTTACTCCATTAAATTCCAATTGTGTTGCTCCAAGTTCTACCAAAGGCTGTTCAGCAACATCAAAAATATCATCCATTTCTTCTTTTGTGACTGTCGGTGGTAAATGTTGAATTTTGTTTCGAAGATTAATACAACGGAATATATTTGCTTTGATAGATCTATCGTTCTCTTTTACTTTCCAGTTCTTTGTGTGACCATATCCACAGAGATTTCGGAGCAGGATTACGAGAAGAGAAACATCAAATCTTTCGGAGTAAACAGAACCACTTTGTGGTAACAGTATATTGTATTGGTCATTTCCAATAATTCTTTTTTGAAGTAGCTTGTCAATGTCGTTTTTGCGAGCTTTCAACTGGTGACATAAGATGCCTGGCTTGTCATCAAAATGTTTATGAAATTCTTCACGTAGAATTTTCTCGATCAATCCACGAAGCAATTGCAATCTCATATAGTTCTCCTCGTCATCTGATATTTCACTAGGAATCTTTATCGCTGGCTTTGAAAGCGCCATCTAAAATAAACGTGAAAAAAATACATATTTGGAACAAGGATAATGGTTGATATGTAGAATTATCATTTTAGTGCGTTTTTATTGAAGTCTATCATTTATAAGTGAATGTAATTTGAATCTTTAAAAAACTTTTCGTTACATTCATAATTAGAATCATATATACGATAATTAAATAGAAGCGAAATTATAAAGTTATACAATTATAAAGCTGTATATACATATTTTCCTTAATATTCAAAATCTTTTCGAACAGCTTACAAACATTAAATTTTTGCAATTTGTCCACCGCTACGCCAGCCATGAATTTTAAATATAAAAAACGAGAATAAGCCCAAACATTTAGGAAAAAAGTGTTTTAAAAAGTCGTCTTTACAAAACGAAATACAGTTCTAAATCTCCTCATAGTTTTACTTTTTAGCAAATAAGAACACACGTGAGCTTTTTGGTTTCTGCAACAACATGATGTTATAAAGTCCTGGGAACCAAAAATAAAGCCAAAGTTCAGCGGCAAAAAAACAGTTAAAAAAACATAAAACATTTATTTTGCAATTTGAAAAAAAGGGGTTTTCTGGCTTAATTGAACTTTTTTTCCTTTTAGCAAAAGGTTTTCCGCAAAATTTATGCATTCCTTAAAGTTTTGTCAAAAATGTTCTGTGTTTTGTTCATAAAGCGAAGCTTTCTGCAACCTAACTTGCCCTTAGGTGATCGATTAGTCAATTCGGAAAGTATATCAGCATTATATACACCAACTATGGTTTAAAAGTACTCTCAAAACCGCATACCTAGGGCCAATCACATTTGTTACGCTGTTTTAGAACAATATTTAGACATTGAATCAAGTTCTAAGGCAGTCAAGGGATCTAAACACCAGTCTGCAAACAGTAGTTTCTAAAAGCAGTAAAAATTCAAAACCTCTCCACCAAGAGAACTCGTCTTCATCATACCTCTGACCCTATGAAGCAGCAGTTAGTAAACGAAAAAAATCACTGTGGCTAATCTAAACCAAATTCTTCCTCCCAAAAACTACATCAAATGAGTTTCATCGGTTATGTTGGAGACTCGACATAATTTGGATGTAGGAACATCACCATCTTTCACTCCACTCTCTTTTCAGAACAGTGAACCGATTATACACAACTCCACTCCACAAACACACACTCTGCCTCTCAATACCAACAAGGACTCCTGATTGAAAAAACTTACAAAAGGTATCACCTGCAAACGTATCACAGACCAAATTATTTGAGTATCCGTCAATGGCAACACCAAATTTAAATATAAAGAAAATTTCTTCTTCTACGAATCACTTAAACACCTCAAAGAAAAATCAAACATCACCTGGTTTCTGGTGACTTTAATGTCAGGTTAGATTGTGACAACATCTGGTCAGTTTGGCCTAATTTGCTATATAATATCACATACAACAAGAAAAAAATACAATTTTTTGTCTAGAGACAGCAACCTTAGAAATGTTCAGTCCAAGCTCGTGTTGCATAATATATCTTAGATTCTTATAGTTATGTAATATCTTTTATTTACACGTGACTAGCACGCGTATGTTTTCATTTTTCTATCATACGTTAGTCTAGAAGAGAACGTCGAACACTAAACATCTAATTCTACATTTAATACAGTCCTCGCTATAGCTTTACAAACGCAAGTTATTTTAGCTCGTTCATCGTAAATCTAGGCTACAAACATGAATAAACCCGTCCAGCTCGCATGCCCAACTTAAACAATTCAGTTTTTATCAGCAGAAAATGGGTCAATTCGCTCAGAGATTATAGAGCCTGCCATGTGTGTGGAGCTCGGCTCCGTCCATTTTGTATTGAGTGTGTTCATTAAAGTGAGCTTCAGCACAACAAATGGAAAGCCGAGCGGCCGCAAAAGCTGTAGCTAGAAGAGACTGGTAAAAAGATGAAAAGGTTTTGTTTCATATTTTAACCCGGAAATTTCTGCTTAGCAAGGATGTTTTATTTATATGCCTTTTGGGTTGTTCAAACAAAACATAATCCGATCTTTTAAAAGTAATTTGCCAAACACCCTACATTATGTAAAATTTAAGATATTATTTTTTTCTTTTTTAAGTACTTTTTTCTGTGTGTTTTCGGTATCTACTATTAGAACTAAATATGAACAGTGACGATTTTTTTTTTTAATCAAAGAATATCATGCTAAAACCTTAACTGGCAAACAAAAAGCCGTACTTAACTAGTTTGTTGGTTATTTGTCTTTTATTTTCTAAATAAATAAATTATAGATTTTTATACACGCGTCTTGTAATTTCTTATAAGATTTCTTTGAAATAAAGTAACAGAGATAGTTTGAAACAGTAAATGTCTAAAAAGTCTTTAGTGTACAAATAGATAAGTATTACAATTTAGTCAGCTCAATGTCAGATGTTGATATCTCGAGAATGAAAGAAGGTAGCACCAAGTTTTTATGAACCTACAAAAAATTCTGAGTAAAAAAGTTTAGGTTTGCGCTATTTGGTTCTTACAACTATTGATAGCCGAGTGGAATGAATATGAAATTTTCAAAGACAGTTCAAAATATTAACAAAATCATGTTTAAAGTACAAAAGTAAATGATAATGAAAAAAGATAGAAGTCGTAGTTGTAAAAAAAGAGGAGAGAAAGGAGCATTAAAATCAGAAGAGGTTATTATTCTCA
>JAUEKX010242248.1:0-10180 GCA_031834005.1 Dendronotus venustus
TTTTATAATCATGAATTTTTTGATTCAAATAACATAATTGTCAGTAACTGAACAAAGTTAACGGTAACAAAACGCTTGCATGTAGTAGTCGAGATGGGGCCAGAACAGAGCGATTATTGTAACGTTGTCACGATTCAGTTTCGTCCCATGTAAAGTATGGAAATTTCTCCAGGAAAGCTTGACCACGAGGATTGCACTGAAATGAAGAAAAGCAATGTACAGAGTGGTTCTGTAAAACTAGTTGCAAGAGGAATATTGTTCGTGGTATTTCTGAATCACACTTGTATAACCAAAAAGATTCTACACAACATATTAGAATGGAAAGAAATTTAGAAGGTGTAATTTTGTACTGATTTTTTTCAAACATCGTTAAAATTAAGAAAAAACATACTGCCACTAGTTTTGCTGTGTCTAGTCATCGGTTTATGCAGGCGCAATTGGTCTAACGAGTGATGCCAATTCCAACAAGAATGACAGAAATATTTGAAACAAATCGGATCACGACAAAAGAAAGGACCAGGATTAATGTGACATGTGCTACACATCGAATCTTCAAGATATGGATCAATTTGAACCTACAAAGATAGAACAATATAATCTCCCGAGATGTAGCGCAATGCTATTAGCAAACCGAATATTTTGTGTGCTATTAAAATTCCATTTAGAGGATAAAAAACTTTTCAAGCAATAGAAAGATTTTCTATGGCAATTAAGGTTTTATTTTAATAGATACATTACTGTATTAGACTCCTTATTTGGTAAGTTTAGATGGAGTAGAGGATAGATGTATTAAGATATATTTTACCTTTTTTGTAAATTTAGTGGTTCTGATTTCAATAAAAGCTGCTTGGACAGCTTTCATGAAACTACGATGGCTACTAAACGTGACTCTACCGGAACCTGTGAAAAAGAAAGTTGTACTTCAGTTATTATAAGCAGAAAGCTACACTTTTTAGAAAAATAGTTTTGAGATAATTTTTTAAATTTGTTAACTTACCAATTGGATACTTATGTTTATCGGTATCAATACCAGCGTAAATAACATTGTCGAATAAATCATTCATGATTTGGCAAAGTGATTCTAAAAATTAAGGAGCATATTGAATGTAGACCCCTTTTATAAGAGATTTGGTGTTTCAAACTAAATATCGAAAAACATTTTCCTTCCTTCAACCAGGAATTATTCAGCCATCAAACAAAAATATATTAAAAAACGAGTTTGTATATTACCAGCATTCATCATTCCATGTAATCCTCCAACAAATATTGTACGATTAGGATCCAACTTTTGTGAAGAAATACGAACGTAATTGCTGTCTGTCAATACCCATGGAATCACTTGAACCTAAAAGTAAGTGTTCTCCTTTACTCCAGATGTTTAAAATTAAATTTATAAAAACTACGTTCATTGTCGGTGCTAAAAATTATATTGTACCCATTTTAAAATATAGGGTGTTCTACAACAATTACTGCCAAAGGGCATCGTCATTGAAAATTTTATTTATTTTGTGGAGATTAAAATTTTATTTTTCTGACCATCAACTTCTTGAACTATTTATATTCTCAATTTACGAACATTTAGTAAAAGGATCAAATTAATTGATATTATTTCAGACCTCTTTACATCTCATTCGACGGCTTGATATTTTGAAGTACCAATCACCACCACTTGAAAAATCATGCGTACAATTTGCAAGTAATGCTTTCACGGACTTCTCATTCTCGAATAACAAATAACAATAACCTGAAAGTTAATACCATAATGCGTTCTTTAAAAATAGATATTTGATTACGTGAGAATGTTATTGAATTATTTTTATAAGAGAGCAACATGTTAATGTAATTACTTACCCCTTCCTTTTGGTGTATTTCTATCGGATTTGACTTCTTTGATTGGCCATTCAACTTTTACAGGACCAAATGGACGGAATGCCTGCTGAAGACCAGCTAAATTAAAGAAAGGTTACTATCATTTCTTATCACACAAAATAAATAAGGTTTCGTATAAAAACATATTGTGGACACTATACCTTCAGTGATATCCCAAGGAACTCCTCCAAGGAAGATTTTGTTGGAGTAGATTGGATTTTTATAATTCCTCGGTGGAAGTTGTCCACTCCATGTATAAGTTGGCTCGTTTGGTGCTAAAAAGAATAATCATCTTAGTCTTGTCTTTTCTTATTTTTTGACAAATTTTAACCCTTAACGTTAACTTATAATTAGATTAAAGACAAGTGTATTATGTATAATATTCATGCGAACGAGACATATCCTTCTTACTTTGTTGTATTTGTGCCCTTCTCTCTAATTCCAGCAAATCATGCGAGTCACCAAGACATTGTCCCATTGTTGTCCAACGGGGATCAACTAACATGTTCTCCATACCATAGTCACCTGGAGCAACGTTTGGCGGATAGCCTGGTGGAGGGGCGGTACCACCCAAACCCAATGGTGACATTTGTAAACTACGTCTAGCAATATCCAAATCAGTATTAGCTAATATAGGTGACAACAATCCACAATCAGGTGTGGGTGGTGGTGTTGGTGCTAAAGGCGAGGGCGTTAATTGATTGTTGTATGCTAAGGGTGGTGGTGGAGCAACAGAAGTGTAGCAACCATACTAAGGTAAAGTTATCATGAGTAATGTAACAACTTTAATGAATGCAGTTTTATCAGAAACATTGCACTTTCTTTAATATAAGTGATTACTTTTCTTAATAGTTCCTTAAACAATAACGTATTTAGCTAGAACCAGAGATGAGTCCCAAATTTCTTTGTTGACGCTTGAAATGTCTCTATACAGTATAGATATCTTGGTTGAGCTGAGTAAACTAAACGAAGTTTTGACAAAAATTGAAATTGAAAAATTGGTTAGTATCTGTCAAGACAGTAACGTTTCTTATAAAAATAATATTTATTGCAATATACTTTATAATAAGTCTAAATAGTAAATTCTTTAAATAGTAAATTCTTTGAATAGTAGATTCTTTTAAATTAAGCGAAATAACCTCTCTGCACAAAGATACGAATTTGTTAAAGGGATTCTTCTATTATTCATATAGCTCCTCCTTTCTTAAAAATAGACCTAAAGAACGGCCGAAATCAATTCGAATTTATTAATTACTTACAGGTGCCAATGATGACAGTTGAGCAATCGAAAGGTTTTCCAATTCAACAGGCCTGTTTGTTTTGGGGCTTGTTGTTCTTGACAACGGTGGTGATTGGTATATAGAAGAATAACTTTGTGAACCATCAGATGAATTACCACTAATGTTGTGGTGATGTTGTACAACACCTGAAATTATATATATAATACGATGAAGCAACTAACTTAATGTAGTTAGTAGGGAAGCTTGAATGTTCAATAATGACACGTATAACAAAAACGATTTAATTTTTCATTTGGAAAGCATTAGGACCTAAAATTCCCAAACTATCAAAGCGACTAAAAATAAACCCATAGGATTCTTATAGAAAACAAAGACAATTAGCATCAATCACATTTTCTTGCGACAACTTATCCTCACCCAGCCTCAACAACAATAAAAGCATTTTTTTCAGTAACATTGTCCATCCGTCGTTCTAACGTTGTGTATTTGCTAGAAATGGTTTATTTAACTTACTAGCAGTTGCTCGACGATCTCGACTAAAGGAATCATTTAGAGAACTTCTACGATTGCTACTCATTCCATGCCCATAATCTGGCGATGAAGTCTCTTGTGGCAAATTCTTATGATGCGTGGTAGTAGTACTGTATTGTTGCAGGTAATCTAACTTAGAAGGCATCTGTAGAGGTGGCGGAGATTTGTCTATAGCCTGAGGATGTTGCTTAACTGTTTTCAACAAAGGTGACATATCGCGTTTCAAAGGTGTAGATTTACTTGCGAAGATATCGTGTGCACTGACAACCCCTTGTTTCATACCCATCGAATTTGGTGTTTTGTTACAATCAGATGGACTGGTGTTACCGCTTCTTCTCTCCCCATTAGATGCATAAGCAGCTCCTAGATTTAGCAAAATATATCACTCAAGATTCTACGTTGATACTATCTTTGATTGTACTCAATAATATTCAAAATAAGACAAAACTTACTTTGATTGGCCGAATTCAAAGGATCCAATAAACGACTCAAACGATGACATAATTCGTCATTCACCAAATCGCTATAGATATCATCCGACGAACTCTACAATGATTTGTAAATGTAAATTGTAATTTTGTCCCAACAACACACTTTAACAATGTCAACAAAAACCTGGTGACTTTTTGTTTTGGGGAAACTTTTTTATTATTTTATTATTTTAATGTCGGTCAGAAAAATGGATAACACAAAAGCTTGCAATTGTCGTTCCTTTTTTGGTAATAAGACGAAAGTATATAAATCACAAAGGGATATGGCTTCTTTAAAAAGAATAAGTGGCCTCAACCTACTTTCCATTTTTCAATTTATTTAAATTGTTAATTTAAAGTCGTACAGAATCGATAAAAATTACACATTCAACATTTTAAAGGAACTATTGAGATATTATAGAAACACTTTGCTATTTTTAAAGTTTGTGATTATGCACAAATCGGAATTTACTGTAACATTTTATAAATTGGTGCAAAAGCCTAAGGATTTGCACCAAATACACTAGACAAGCAATTTCACTTTCAGACGACTACTTTAGAAATATTTATAACAAAACAAGGAAACTGGAAAGATCGAAAAAACTCGCGTTCTCATGTTCACGTTTTTACAAACATACCCTTTGGAAAACTACTATTTTGAACTTAACTGTTTTTATTGACCAATTTCGAGAGACGTATTTTGTTACCCTTCTCCAGTTAGAAACGTAGTCATGAGGCGATATATTAGCTAATCAAGACAATAATAATAATTACTGGGTATGGACAGAAATGAGGTATGGACAGAAACTATTAATGCTATCAATCGAATAAGGAAAAACAGTTATACAACAAGCACTGTCAGCCTATTTATGGTATTGTAACAAAATTTCCAAAAAATGCTGCTAGTATTTCGTTACTTTTGTGTCTTCTATAATACGAACTTTCAAATTAACACATACAAAAAAAAACAGATTTAAGTTTTGAAATACACTGTTTTCCATCTTATTTAAAGTTTCCATAAAAAAATACATTCACAAACAAAAAATATTTTCCTTTACGTATCTAATTGTGATCAATATTCATCCTAGCCATAAATTGTTAGATTTAGCAGATCTGACTGGCTTGGAAGTTTTAGTTCATTTTGAGAGATAAATCTTGAATATAATCAAGTTGCATATAAATTACATAAAATTAATCAAGAAAGTAAAGGCGTAGAAATAAAAATGTGTAGTAAAATTGACTTACCATTATTTTGCTGTTGACTAAGATTTGGAGCGAATTTCTACCAAATAAAACTGCAAAAATGTTTTCTCAAAAGTTCCTTGTCAAATGTCTTTTGTAAAACTTTTCACTCTTCTCTAACACGACACAGCCATGTGATTAAAAAAGTTCCATTAAAAAAAACTATTTTAATGATTTTCTTGTCAGTGTACATGGAATTTATATAAATTCTTGATAAATAGATATTCTCTCTAGGGTAATTAATGTTGATATTTCCATTACCATATAAACCTTTGCAAAAAGCTTTACGATGTAACAAGTTATAAATTGCTGTCATGGGATTTAAAACTAAACAAAACAATAGAAATCATGCTAAGTATTCGCTTGAATAAACTAGCGAAAGATCATGTTATACTTGTAGGTTCATGCTATATCTGTAAAAAAAGTAGCCACTACTTTTACAAGAAGAAGCAATCGTGACTAAAAGGTGGGTACATTTTTACAGGTATATAATACACCTTGTTTTGTTTTTAAAGAAGTCACTGCTCACAAATATCGTTTTTATCTTTAGTTATTTTTTGTATAGCGAAATAAATAAATACTAAACAGAGACAAATCCAGAAGGCTTCAAACATCTCCGGAGGAGAGTGAAAAAGCAGTTATCCTCGAAAAAACCTTAAGATAATTGATTTCTCCACCTCTACTAAATTATTATTATTTTCTCTAGTTACTTTTTAAGTGCTTTTTTGGAATCAATTTTCGCTTGGCAAAAACTTCTAAAATCGTATACGCATTGCGTAGAGTGGTTTGCCAGACTGCTCATGTATTATAAAGTTGATCAGAAAGGATAATACTTTCTCTCTCTCTCTTACATTTTCTTGTAACCAATAGATGGAGGTGCTCGAACCGTAACATGCTGATCAGGGGTTCGAATCTACCACCGTTTACAATTGCGAGGATAACCTCTCGCTGTTATTTGGCATAGGTTTCCGATTAAGGTTTTTCCCAACGAAGGCAGAATTTTCATTGATAACTGTCTAATTAATATTAAGCAGACAATTCTGGATAAACATTTTTTAATAATTTCCTAGATATTTATTTTTTCGTATCAATACGCTTAGTTGATTTTCTATAATTATAATTTGACCAACTTTACCAAATTTACACCCGGGAAATTATCTTTATATAAGGAAATACATAAATCATATATTATATCAAATTATACTAGAGTATAATTTATCTGATATTTCAGATTAATTAATATAATAATAATATAATGAAAATGTATTAAAGAGGGCATTTTACCACAGCAACTTATACCTTTCGTTAAAATTGAATTTCACGACTTTTCAAGTTAGATATTGATTAATTTTGTTAAAAAAGGGATAGTATAGACGCATTCACAGTTACAAAATTATACTAAAGAAGGTACAAAATATTTTTTTTATTTTAATTAGTCGTAACTATAATTTAAACACATATTTTATATATGTAATAACGCTTGTTTGTCACCACAAACATTATAGAAAGTTATATATTTAACCCCTTAAGTGCCATTGCCATGTATACGTGACATCTGGGGTCAAAAATACCGTGTCTGCTTCCAGGAGCCGTAACCTTTGACCACTTCAAAATAAAGGTCGATGATTTAGGCCCATACGAAAGAGAATTAAATTCCCTGTCGACTGGGGCTAAACACGTTTGATTTTGAGAAACACAGCGACTTTTAGTGCAATTTGAAAGTTGAGCTTACTACTCAATTTTTAATCTCAAATAAAGCACTTTTTCAAAAAGGGCCGGCACTTAAAGGGTTAACTAGATATAGTATTATTATTATTATTATTCTTATTATTCTTATTATTATTCTTATATAAATATTATATTAATTTGAGTATAATTGAAAAGCTCGTGTGTATGATTGATTTGCCTTGGAAAAGTATAGTTATTACGTTAAATGTTTCTTCGAGATCTTTTTTTGCATGTGTTGAGAGCTACGTTTATTTGTAAAACAATGATATAAAAGATTAGTGGTTTCATATTACAGAAGTCGCTTTCCATATTACAGCATACATAAATCTCCCCTCAGCAATGTTTTCATGAAAATTCAGGGATGCTTGATCTTGGTCTTCCTCTTTTGATTCTATTAGTACTGCTTTTGATGGCTATATCAAATTGTTTCATCCACGGTTTACTGGAGAATGTTTCACCAAGCTTTAAACAATCATTTGCTAGTTCCTTTGATGTTTTACTTGTTGCTTCAACTATTAAACTTTGTACAGGTTTTTTTTCTTGTGTTTGGAAAGAAGCTATGGATGATGATGTGTTCTGACTTGTATTGATAACAAAGCTTTTCCCTGCGATAGTTTTGTAATCATGCCTAATTTTATCTTGAATTTGTTTTCGACTAGCAAGCTTTGTATTTGGTGGATGCGGTTCCTTTTTATTTTTGACAGAAATAAAACTTGTTTGTGTTTCGCTTGTCTTTACGGAAACATCAGCTTGATTTATTTCTTCGGTAATATTCATCTTACTGTTACTGTTTCTTCGTGAAAACGTATTCTTACTTTCAGATTGAGATAATGTAGGCAATACAGATATATTCGGTAATATTGTATATTTTATTGCTGTAATATGTTCACGATTTGTAGTTGGATCTATTTTATTCACAATTTTATTGATCTGTTTTTGTTCTAAATTATCCACACGAGCAATTCTCTTATCATGAAATATTTTGTTAGAATAATCAGGATTCATTGCATTTTGCAATTTCATGGTAGAGAAGTATTTGACACTGTTAAATCCAGAAACAGTTATTTGGTTGCCTAGATACGTGTTATTGTGTTTTCCAACTGTTGAATGCAATAACAAAGAATGCTTTATTCCCTCTCCTTTGAAATAATTTACGCGCTCTTTAGCTGCCGAACACCATTTCATAATCCTTGCATGAGAAGCCAGGCTAAATCCATGGATGCGAGCTTGTATGAACTGAGAAGCGATAAGGAGTTTCCAACATTCCATGTTTCTATTTTTCGAAGCATAATTACTTGGAGTTAACTTGAAAGCATCACGGCAAATCACAGAAGAAGGACTGTGTCGTACAAACATATTAAGACATTGAAAACTTCCCATGTGTGAAGCTTGATGAATTGGTGTTTTGAAAATACCAGGATGTGATTGTGTTGAACACCATTGACGAGATGAATGTTCACCAACAGGTTCTTCGCATCTATAAGTTTTATTAATATGCATATTACGATTTCTATATTACATGCTTCCTGTATATTAAAAATTACGAATTTTGGAATGTGCCCTTTATGAACATTCAATGAGTAATGAGTAGCTAATAAAGAATTTACAGTGTGTTATGAAGGATTTAAAAAACTATATGACTGTAAGAAATCCAATATATGATTTGAGATTTTTGGAATTTGGGATTGTATTATTTTCCTATCATTAGAATTTATTTAAATCTTTTATCAGAAAATATTGTAGAAGGTTAGAATTGACCTGTTTTACAAATATTTATCGTTTGATGATAAATCGAACCTGTAATTCTAACCATCGTCCATTCTATTACACATATTTTTTTATAATCAACCCTGTTTTTGGCTCTCTAGGAAAGTTGCTTAAAAAATACATCAAAAGTCATAGAAAAGTTGCTTAAGAGTGGCTTAATAATTTCGACCACAAAAATATTGTGTGAGTAAATATTATTTAAATTAATTCAAAGTCCCTTTGGACATGGAACATTCTAATTTTTAATCCTAGTATACGTATTTTAGTTTGTATTCTATTGTTATCCGTCTTAGGATAATGTTACATTTGAATTTCATCAAATATTATTGTAAAAATATTTTTTGTTGCTTATTTTAAAAACTTAGAGCTAGGAGAGTTGCTTAAAATCTTTGTCAACTTTCCTATCGTTACTTATAAACAGGTTGCTTATAAAAAAATATGTGCATATAAATTTAATATGCTTACCTTATACCCCTTTGTAAGATAAGAGCTGCTAACTTTGTATAATCAAAATGTGCCGCAATAAATAATATCGCTCTCAAAAGGTAACGGTTTAATGTTGGGTTGTCATGGAAACTTGGCAAATTCGACATTGTCTTTGAAATATCTGAGTTCAATGCACCAACTATTACTCCTTTCGTAGATTTTAGTAGAGACAGTTCCATTAGATCTGCTTGTTTTATATTGTAGTAAGTGAGTCTGTGCATGTCGTAAAGTTCAAAATCAGATTTTGTTTTGGTTATAAAGAAAATACTCATTGGTATACCAATTAGATCCTGCAGAATAACCCTCACATCACCTATCGTTGCAGTTGGGAAATCCAATTCATTATCATTAATCTCGATGAAGGTCTTGAGGAATTTAACGTGAATCTTAAGTTGACATTTTTGTGTTTCCACATGTTTATATCGGAGAGTCTTACCAGAGACAAGACCGATATCGCTGACAACAAAATCGTCTTTTAATATTGTCCCTAAAAATTTAGAAAACAACTGTTTCAACATTATCTATTATTTTCAAAATATTTCTTTTTAAAGAATATAGACAAAAGTTGGCTTTTTAAACTGGTTATTAATTAAAGTGTTTTTCTTACCATTTAGTAAAAGCAATGTTTGTGATTTCGTTGATATTGGAGCAGAACAAGGTGTTGGTAATTGCGCTGCTTGTTGTACTTTTTGTTTGATCTTGTAAACATTGTCTGTAGGCTTTACTTTAATGATGAAACGTTCTTTGTTATAACTTATATTTAATTTCATCATACATTTGCTGTCCGCCTATACCTCAAGATTAAAAGCTAAAATAAATTGAAAATATTGACTGTGTTGATGAGAA
>JAUEKX010242359.1:0-10178 GCA_031834005.1 Dendronotus venustus
ATTACTTTGTCATAAATAAATTTTTTTTATCTCGCACATAAACAGATTTAAAATAAATGTAATATTTTAAGCATGTAAAAAAAATTGTATATGGTATATGTAATATCAGCTGTTAATCTTGCTTTTATAATGTGTTGTACAACGCCCGATTTCTCTTTAAAACTTTTTCTCCCGGTCCCGGGAGTAGGGGGAAGGTTCTAACATTTTAGCCCCCCAAACAAAATTTCCCTCCGCGGTCCCTAAGATAGAATGTGTCTGTTTACATTTTTCCTTATTACAAAGTTGATAAAATGCAGTAATCAGTCCTTATTTTTAAAGTTAATGATCTTAAACCACTTTTTGTTATTTTTAAAGGTTCTTAGCAAATACAAATGGATAAACTTTCTGTAGACCTGGTATTTTCGTAAATTTTTGGTTTTGAGTAGAGGTTTCCGGTTGTGTAGAAATAACTCTTTAAAATTAAATATAGCATATTTCCATTTGATAACTAGCGCGTTATGCTATTTGGTTTTTCCTTTAACAAGAAAAATTTAGAATTTACTTAAATTTTAACATTTTTGGTCATCTTATAGGAAGAGTTTACGGTCATAGTAAATATCTACGCATCAATCAAACAAGATGGTGTCTACGATTTCATGACCACCAAATTCAAGGTAAAAAATAGCAAGGTGAACGATTATGGTATTGAAGTTCAGAACTCTGCGAAAAGCACGACTGTGACATACGATTACAGGTTAGTGGTTATAGATCTAAAGGTTGGTTTCCGTACAACTGATATTTTCGCTATAGCGCAAAAAGCTCTTGGACTTTTTGCGCTATATAGTGACATTCAATTTCCATACGACTGATCATCACGGCTGCGCGCTCGTTTATTTCAGAACAACAACAAAAAAATCCTCAAATATGATTGGTTGTTGAGATTGTGTCTCACAAGAGAGCAAAAGTAGGAGCCGCAAAAGTAGAACGTGTTCAACTTTTTTTGCAGATCAAAACGCGGTTTAGTCGAATCAAAAACCACTCTACAGCGGTGTTTCAATCATTCTACGCATGCGCTGGCAAAAAGCTCTGGAGCTATTTGCGCTATAGCTGAAAAATCAGTTGTATGGAAACCGACCTTAAATAAAGTGTTCTTAGATTTCAGAAGATATTTAAAAACTAAAAGGTATATTTCCTATCGGCTATTATCAAAGCAATTTCAAGTAAAAACTGTAAATGTTTGATTTCTAATTTATAAATCACGAAGTTTTGCTCTGCTATAATGATAACAGTAAGTTCAAGCAAAGATTTCTCTACGTTAACATTCGATTATTGGACCCATCCACCCGTCAAACAAGCTGTGTACTAGCAGGACGAGAGTTCGTTATACACAAAACTGAACATTGAATTTGTGTTGTTCCTTTTAAAAGAACCATGTTTTCACAACAGTAAGATTACATAAAACTCATCATTAATATTGTCTTTCGAAAATCTCAAAAATGATAAGGACTTGATACTGAGAGACGTTTCGTTTTCTTGCTTACAGCACGTGAACATTGGAGTTGATTTTGTTCATAATGTTCACCAACCAGAGCTGTAAAATATATAACAAATGCATATGCTGATCTTTTTGTTTTCCTTCAGTGTAAGTTGCAAATACCCAGAATATATCATGCCTGATTGCTTAACGAAACCTTGTACACCAAAAGACGATGCAAGCGGACATTACAGATGCAGTGCTACTGGTGATAAAATATGTTTACCTGGCTGGTCAGGCGAAACAACAGATTGCAGTTCACGTAATTATCATTATCTCTGTCTGGCGATATCAACACCTAAATATGAGTAATATCTTACAACGAAAACTTATATGAGAGGGATGAATAGTGTTACCAGTAGAGAAAAAATGCTTTTCTATGTACTGTTGACGACGAATTAAGCTCGTACTCTCTTAATAAAATTATATTACGTAATGTAATGCGACACGGAAGTTGATAATTAATGGAGCTGAAGGGGCGACAGTAATAAAACTGACAACTTTGTTGTTATTTTTTTTTTTTTTTCTTTTGTAAGATATTATTCATTTACGGTTTTTACAAAGGTTAATGAGACTCCATTCCCAAATAAGCGTTCACCTTTAAAAGTCATTTGGACAAAAAGAGTTCGTTGTGTGCGCCTGCAGTAACATGACCTATTGATATTAACTTTTATTTTAGCAATATGCCCTGTCATCAGCAAGTTCGAACGTGTAAATTGTGGAATTAGTTCTACCAAACAGGAAGAATGCGAACACAAAAAAGGATGCTGTTGGGGTCCACTCGAAGAAAATTCGAAAGAACCATGGTGTTATTATAGTAAGAATATTGTTAAGAACAGGTTTTCAGGTTTCAAAGTAAATTGTTGAAATTCCCAGCCCCCTTTTAATGCGCCTCGGACATCTGTAAAGGAGAGCTAGAAGTCAATTATATTAATGTTTTTTAAGGCTAGCTACTATTTTTACTCTCCTTCGGAGAAGTTTTTGACGCACTCTGGACCTCTGTCTAAAGTATTGTACTTTTGTTTTCTTTTGTGTGTATGTGTTTTTTTTACTTAAATTGGATGAAACTTTGGGATGGTTCTTTCTTTTCACTTGTTTCACAAGATTTATTACACTTTTTGTAAATGTTTCCGCAGGAAAGTTTAAGACAACTTTTGACTAATTATTTATCATGAGATTTATATATGATAAGGACAATATTTGTAATGGTAACTGTTTTAGATGCCAGTTTCTTTTCGGTAATATTTGCCAGGTTATGTATTTTTACGAACCAGTACCGCGTCATCTAGCTCTTCAATACAAGTGGAAGTTGTATCATGTATTAAATCACTATATATATTTTCTCGTAGAAAATTCAACAAAAGCAATCTCGTCATCATCGTTTGTATCAGTTGTCCCGCTACCAACCTCCTCTTCCAGCATTCTCGAAACATCCTCGTCTCCTGTGATATCATCTTCGACTAACATAAAATTGACAAGCACTATTATTCCCTCGTTCTCAACTGTTACATTACCATCGCCTTCAACCTTACACGTAGAAATATCTGTTGTCAGTTCGTCCACTGCAGCAATCATACTATCCTCAGAAACTGGTTTATCATCATCTTCATTGTTGGATATTACAAGTGTGGGTCACAATTCTACAGTTATGATACAGGTTTCTACGCCAGTGTTGGATAGTAGAACTTCGTTAAAATCTCCAATACCGTCAACAACAGTTGTTTCATCTACAAACTTATACTCATCTTCAGGATTTTCATTAACTGTTCAGACCAATATATTATCATTTTCTTCATCAATACAAATCGAAAATCCCTCAATTTTTCCCAGTGCCTCTTATGCAGACATCAGTAGTATTTCCACACCTTCGTCAACAACTCCAGTTATCAGCTCTGTGCACTATTCTTCTTCTATACAATCTGTAGATATAGATCTCCAGTCAACTACAACAGCCCCGACAAAATCATTTGCTAAAAACTCTACTATAAGTGTTGTTGACGAGACGTCGATATTTGGATCTTTGCATTCCAGCTCTTATACGCTGTCAAAAGTGTTTTTGAGTGATTCAGTCTCACTTGTACAACCAAATCTAACCACATCGATAATCCTATCAACACCTGCTGGAGTCATTAATCAAGGAAGCAGTTCAATTAACCAGAACCTTCTAATTTCAACTGCTAAATCAGTAGCAGTAACACAATCAAAACACTACCAAGAAAGTTTGATTCCAAGAGATTCTATCAGACACACGACAGCAGTAGTTATTTCCCCCTCCTCGTCATCATGGAGTAGCAGCAGTGTGGTGGTAAGCCAACCCACAGTGCTTCCAAAAGCTAAAACTTTTATAGACGATATTAACTTGAATATGATTCTGATAATAGTTGCTTCGGCTGCAGCTTTCTTGGTATTGATTTTGTTGTGTTGTCTGTGCTGTCAAAGAAGAAGGTTAATTTTATTTTCATTCCGCTTTGTGCTACGGTGGCTCTATTCTGCCATGCTCTTGTTCATTTTTAAGAGTTGATAGATAAAATAAACAAATTATGAGGTTTATATTTTATTGTTTAAAGCAGTTGTTAAATTACGTTAACTTTCTCGCCACAATATTACAATTTTTGTACAGAATTTAGTAGAAAATTACGAATTCTAACTTTGAAAATACAACATAGAATTTTGGGAAAGTGTAAAATTACAACATAAAATTTCGCTAACTTGCAAATTATATGTTGCAATTTTACAACTTAGCGATATTCTATGTTATAGTTTTACAAATTAGCCATATTATAATAATACTAATAATAGTTGTAATATCATGATGTGCAAATTATTGTAATTTAACAACTGTTTTAAACATTAAAACATAAACTCAAAATTTGTTTATGTTTTATTTAGCTATTCTTAAAAATGAGCAAAAGCATGACAGAATGGAGCCACAGTATTGTGCATTAATTCTCTATCTTTATACTTATTCAACTTTTTATTACATTTGTTTACGTTGTTCTGAAATAATAAAAATATTTAATAATTATTACTTAAAAGTTTTTCTTCTTCCTACAGATGTAAAAAAACACTAAAACTAAAATAAAAACTAAATAGTGTTTGCAATCAACAACTTTGAGATATTTTTATTGTTTATTTCAACGTTTTTAGGACGGCAAGAAAGTTAAAGCAACATCAAGAGCAAATTGAGGAGCTCCGCGAAATGTCCAATAACAACAAACAATATCAACAGCAGAAGAAGAACAGTCTTCGTGGTCGAACCTATTCGGAAATTTCCCTCGATCTAACTGCGTACGACCGCCATCGTCACAACAAAGAGCTGTTGGACCAAGAGGGCAGCGAGTTTGTCGGTTTCACCAATGAATTCTTCCAAACAGACCGTTCTTCAGGAAATCAAATCCAGAGAGAAAAACGACCATCCATTGGACCTAGACACAATCAGGAGTTACATAGAATTCCATCATATAGCGAAGTAAACCCGAATTTCCCACCTCCGCCATTCGAATTCGTGAATCAGCTGTATGATGATAGTAACACAACATCAATGCAGCAAACACCAAGAAGACCGCTAACCTCTCCCGCTCCACCACCACCTCCACCACCACCTCCTCCCCCGCCAGCGGTGGCTCAACAAACTTTCATAACTCTACCAAAGCAACAAACTAAGCATCATGATTCAAAGTCAAATTCTTCTTCGACGGCACCCATAAACTCTCTAATGGACGAATTTAAAAATAGAATGAAAAACAATCAGACTCGTGATCATGATAATGTTAACAATAGTGGGAATGACGAACAAGGAAGACTCGTCCGAGCCTCCACATTCTCTCGTAACAACACCGATATTCCACAAAAGAATGTTAGATCCTCCACTGATGTGAATAAAGGACCTTCAAATATATACGATAAACCTCGTAAACCCAGTAGGAGAAGTAACCCCTATGAAATAGAAGAGGACGGAGAGGATGAACAAGAGTTTGTAGGCTTTCGAAACAGAGCATTCGATCCAGATATGTCGGAAGCAAGTAGTCGTTTTTGAAAAAAATGGAATAAATAGGTTCAATGATATTGAACCATATAAGTCATAGGGATACTTTTCATGGAGTTTCCCCAAAATTTCTCCCTTTTCTCCTCTACAAAATTGATAACGTTAAATATAAATAATATTATTTGTGGAATTCAGCAAAAAAGGAACAAACCTTTCTTCTCAGAACGTGACACTTTTTAACACAGCATGTATCTGTAAAAATTCGTTAACAGAACTTCGTTAACAGAACATATCATTACAATATGGTCTCTTGGAATGTTGCGAAATGTTATGAGCCCACTAAATATTGGGTGTGCTATTTAAAATTTCCTTTGGTCTTTAGATGATAAAAATCAATAAAACGATTTTCTATGGCAATTAAAAAAAAACTTTTTAATCCAAATTTCTATAGGTTTTATTTTATTAGACAAATACTGTATATTGACAATTTTTCTGCTAGAATCAACTGTTCTTAACCCTTTAAGTGTCGCGCTTTTTGAAAAAATGCCCTTTTTGAGATTGAAAATTGGGTAGTAAGCTCAACTTTCAAATTGCACTAAAAGTAGCCGTGTTTGTCAAAACTGAACGTGTTTGGAACCATTCGACAGGGAATTTGATTCCCTTTAATATGGGCCTCAATCATCGACCTCTATTTTGAAGTGGTCAAAAATTACGGCTCCCAGGAGCAGACACGGTATTTTTGACCCCAGATGTCGGATATATCCGACAACGGCACTTAAAGGGTTAAAGTACTGTTTTTAAAGGTGCTTTGAAAGAGGAAAACACAGTTATTGAAAACAATTTCCAAACTCTAGAATTTAGAAGGATTAACGCTTCTATTAAATTCCCAAATCGTTTTCCTTACTTCTATTAGCTATGTCTGTTAAGCGGTGATTTTCTGTTTTAGATTTAGTATTTGGGTTTAGATTGCTTGTTTAAAAGTACATCGTGGTTAACTATATCAAAAGTTCTTGTCAAACCTATTTACCAACTTTGCTTGATTTCGAAAAGTTTTAAAAATGTTTCGAGCCTTCCTTTTTATTAATTTTGTAATTTCACATTATTTTCGTATATTAATTTTAAGCAGTAAATATATAATTTTATGTATTATGTATTTAAATTATTATAATTTAATGTCTTAATGATATGTTCATCTTTCTTTATAGATAAAAAACGACAGTATTAAATCCCGTTATTATATAGATTTGTTAAAATTTTCATATTAATTGATGATGACTTTTTTGCAGCTAATTAGGATACGGCAATTAGTGATTAAGCAGCATTTCAATGTACATCTGTTGGATGTGACAGAATAATGATGTAGACATGATGTTATTTCGACAAAATCGATGTCAATTTGATGTCTTTTTGATGTTTATAGTTGCAATGTTTTGTATATTTATGTACTTGATTATATATCAAAAGGTAAAGTAAAAAAAAAACTCTTCATAATTTTTTAATGACATCTCATAAATAGACATAACAACATTCCTTTTAAGCCTAATTCTTGAATACACACTTCACTCGTTCTTCCCATCGAGTTTTATGTATTTATGTTTATGATGATTATGATTTGAGATTATGTTTGAGGTTTCAAAGCTCATCCTTCAATAGCTTGAAGAAATCATCTTTTTTCTATAAAAGAAAAGAACAATAAATACTAATTAAAATATAAAGATAACATGTTTTTGTAAACAACCTCCAATTTATGTCAACACCTATTAACAGCTAAAGCATAATTTAATCATCTTGAAGCCAAAGCTTTATTAGGCATGAACTTTAAAATGGTTTCATAATTATTTGATAATCAAGTCAATTAAAAAAATAACACATAAAGTTACCCCTATTATGTATTAATAACGAGGATAATATATGATAATGAAAAGACTATAAAACACATGAGCAAAAAAAAAGTTGATGTTACGTTCAAAACATTAAGTACCTTGGATAATGCTCAAAGTATCTTCTCCGACTTCTGATGGTAAATCTTCCGTATTTGTGTATTCTCTACAATTACGGATCTTCCTTTGATCAAACGTTCATAATGTTGGACCTTTTGATGTGATGTAACTTCCCGAACATTTGGAATAATGAAAAAAAGAAAGTACATCGTCTAGGTAAGATGGGTCATTTAATTTTTTGCCTAAAAATAAACAAAATAGAAGTTGTGAAAATAAAACAATTTTTAAGTATAAGTTTATACATATGTATAGCTAGGTAGAATGGTTTTATGGTGGAGTACATGCAAGTAACGAGCCCAAGAGGTTTGTCTATTTATATATTGTGACAATATACGAGACAGTTAAGCTTTTTGAAAAATTATTTTTACCAGAAATAAAATGGACACTACACAATCGTGCATTTTCAATTTCCCCCTCAGACCAATCTTTTCTACCGATTATCTTCAGCCATAACTGTCTTTTATTTGCTTTTTTTTTTTTGAAGGAAATTACGAGCTCTGATGCTTCTGTTGTTTAACATTCAATCTTTGACACCAGAGAGATAGAGTTTGATCGAAAACGTATTGAAATCACAGATTTACCACTTCTGGAAATAAGTGTTGGTTTTTGGTGCAACACAATTTAAAATATTAAGTTGGAAGAACTTTAAAGAATGCTAAAAATTTGGTTGTTTTCTCATTTAATTAAAATCAAAAAGCCTAGGGAGCTCTAGCCCCACCGTGTAAAATTTGAAAAATAAATAATGTGTAAAATACCAATAAACATAACTGCTTTTGATCCTTACATCATTAGTTGGTGAAAAAATAATCCTTAACGCCTCCTACTTCCAATTTGCTTCGCGCGTTTTTCTTTCTCGTCGCTTTTGTTACGCACGATATGCGCGCTCGAAATTTTGAATTAATTTTATTTATATGGTGTGTCTGTCCTGAGTTTGGACGAAGCAGACGTTATAAAGATTTTTTTAGTAAAGCACAAAATAACATACTAAACAATACAATCTATGTTTAAAGACTATTAAACAAGTACCCTTCAAAAGGTGTTTTGCTAGTATTTATGTTATCTTCTAAGCTGGTTAATATGGTCTGTGGGATTTCGATAATAAACCACAAGATTGATTCTAATAAACACAACTCTTCTGAAATTTTAACTCTAATTTACAACCTCCTTCGCTCACGTCTCCTTTCACGTGGCTCGCGTCTCACTCCTCAATCCCGCTCTCCCTCATCACTCTCCTCCACTATTCCACAGGTCGGAGTTTATAAAAAACCTATTTCTTTCGGGCTACTAGCGCTCTAGCCTGGACCCATTTATGGAAGGAAGCTAACAACGCTCCCAAGATCACCTAATGTAAAGACCCGTATCTTTGAGCCCCCTGGACTTTGCATTTTGCATTTGAGGCATGCTTATTTGAGTTTCAACCTGATACAACTTCTAGAAAAAGTTAAAAAATCTTTTATAATGGTTTCCTTTCATTCTGTACAAGGCGATTGCCTTTGATATTAAGAGTTTCTCTCGTCCTCAAAACAAGCTCTACAGTATAGCGAGATGGAGACACGCGAGATGGACGATATTTGGAAAAGTTTGCGGTCTTTACGAAGGAAGAAATTTATATTTGTGTTTCTTTAGTTCACATCGAAGAAGAACCTCCGGTCGAGTGAGTTTTCAAAGTATCAAGTCTATTCTTGTTCCTGGATCCACCAGAAAATTCGAGTTCTGCTAGTGCTTCTTTATTTTTATTGCTACTGAACAAATAAACAAATGTAATTTTAATTGTTTAATAACTTTAAAAATACTTTCGTTTATCTGTTCAGTCATTATCAATAAGTCGATGATAGCAGTAGCTGTCGAAACGTCGTCAAAATAAAATTTGCTTGTTCATGACATGATAAATCTCAAACTTATTGTAATTTTAATTTTTCATAAAAATTGAGATGGTTCGCTCCATCATCTTATGTATTGAATCTGCAAATCCTGGTCTGAATTAATCTTCGAGCAGAATATAGTTTTTGGATTTCAGACAAAAAAAACAGGACTTTTTATCATTGAAACTTTTCAAAGATATTTTATACAAAGTTTAATTCTTCTTGGTGTAAGGTGTAATTTGTTAATAAAAGTTGTCTTTTGATTACATCTCAAAATCGCTGTATATTCTTTATTATCCTCGTTATTAATACATTTGGTTTTGCTGGCTCATATTGTTTGCTTACTAAATATCGAATGAAACTAATACAAACCTCTTTCCATTGTTTATTTAGAATTTCTTTCAAAAGTTTAGAATGATTAAATTCCTCTGTTGCTGTGCTCCCCTTCAATGTGTATGAATTGTTTTTTGTTGTTACCTATTTTGTTTTTAGTAGTTCGTTGCCACTGATGGCCCTTTTTGTTTGCTTAATATTACGGTTAGAGAACGATATGGATAGTTCATTTGACTGTGTCGAAGATATAATTAGTCTACTCTGTGAAAACCTTCATTTCTTCGAGCATATAACAGACATGTTACAGTGAGTATAACGATGGCGTTTTATAACCATTTATGTGTTCTTTTGTATTTTCATTGATGATAAACGTAATCATAATCAGAGATCTTAAGACAAACATTGTATTACTTAGTTATACGTTGCTGAACTGATGAGTAGTTGGTCATTTGTTTTTAAATAAGTTTTTGTACTAACCCTCTTAG
>JAUEKX010242470.1:0-10177 GCA_031834005.1 Dendronotus venustus
AGATGAGATGCAAGCTGTAAGACGGTTATTGGTCGGTTTGCATGTTTAACGATTGGAGTTGCTCGATACTTCCAGAAAAGTGCAGCAACAATCAACATCAAAACAATACTCACCAGTGATATAATCACCACTATAATATATTCATCGATTCTGAGATAAACGTTTTCATAAGGATCATAACACTGGGTTCGTTCAACGTTTGTGATTCTTGGATAACGACAAAACTCACATTTAGAGTTGCCCTTAACGTCCTTAAATGTACTAAAGGGACATATTTGGCAGTTCCAGCCGTAGCTGTTTTGCCAATGTTTATCTCTATAAAAACCGTGTGTAAGCTCCTGTCCTGGTAGGCAGGTCGGCATCTTCAGATTGCAAAAGGGCTTTGCTTCTATTGCTTGTTTGGGATTGAACCAAGGAAGTGTAAGTAATCTCTTCGGCGACAACAAATATTTGTAATTCGCTCTTTTCCAAAACTTAATGAGATTCTTCAAAGAGTCTTTGTTCAAAATAAGCTCATTTTTTATAACTTCTTTGATGTTTAAAGGAATATTTTTCCATTGTTCGTAAGTGATGTCATCACCCTTTTTGTAGTTTGGTATGAGAAAACTACCAAATCTTTTAGCGTAATCTTGAAAAGTTGTAGTATTTTTAAGTGCTCTAAATAATTGCTCATTTTTGTATAAATTATCATCGAAGTAGTAAAAAAAGTTTAAGAATTCTCCTATTGAGTGTTCTCCTGGAACATTCCGTAGCAGATCTAGCCCGAAACGACTCGGTAATGATCCCAAGTCAGACAGTAATTGTATTTGGCTGGTAAGAGGTCGCTCAAAAGGAACCATGAATATGCGTTCTTTTTCATAAATAGGATTCACAATAGGGTTGGAGGTAAATTCATGAACATTGAAACCAGATCCGTACATAACAATAACTCTCATATTTGGATCCTGCAAAATCAGTTGCATGCTGTTATTAATAGAAACAGGGTTTCGGTAATCAACCAGAATCTCCTTGTAGCAATTTTCATGATGCTTCTGATCCAAATAAGCATAGAAGCAAAATGCAGAGTTTTCACGATCTGAACAGGGTTTTTCATAATTTTGTTTGTCTTCATCGAACTCTTTGAGATAAAGAAACCCTACATATGTCATATTATAATTATTCTTAAGATTCATTATCCCAGTTCGATGGACATCAGCCTCATAACTAGCTTCGAAGCTGAATATGAATGTTGTTTTGTCAAGAAGTGGCGTTGGGTACATCGGTTGTGCAGTGATTGCGACTAATATGATATCCATTGTCAACAGCATGGACGCAATTATTCTTGTGAGCTCAAACGAAACGTAAGTGAAAATTAAGAAGTTTTCAGAAACTTTTAATTTAGTTGCTGTTGATGTCTGTTTGCTTATACATTGTCCAGTGAGATTAAATTTTCTATCAATTGTCACTTTGAGCATCGTATCAATAACAATTCCTTCATTGTTCTTCATATTCAAACTGCAAAAGTTGAATTTATGTCCACCTTTTGTGTGTGCCGCTCTCATACGCTCTTCGTTTACTTTTGCATTTTCACAAAGATAATCCTTCTCTGACTCGCAATTAGATGTTGAAAACAAAGCAAGCGTGTCACCCCACTCTGTGCGGGCAGTTGCAATACACCAAATAATAGCAACGAAGTTGATGAGCTTCATTTCTGTTCCTGATTCCTTCTATAAGGAAAAATTAGTATCTTTAAACATTAACCAACATTGCTATAATGTAAGCATATTAATTAAGCATGTAAAAGTTGTTTGATATTTTTTGTTATTGTTATATTATATTATCTTATATTTTTAATAATTATGATTCTTTCGTGAATCTTTGCTCTTATACATACATATGCAGTATATATCGATAAAATAGAACCCTGATTTCAAAGAAAATAATTGCAATATGGTGTCTTTAGGATGTTGCCCAATTCTATATGAGCATCTTAAAAAAGCTTCTAAAGCAATGGAAAGATTTTCTAATTGCAATTAAAATTGCTTTCTTTCCAATGACTATATTTTATTTTAATTGATACATACTGTATAGTTTGTCAATAAAGAGGTAATGTAAGTTTAGCTCTGACAACAATAAACAAGTTTTTTTAATATGTTAAAATAATTATTACATTTTACATAGACCTATTAGCCAATATGCGAATCAATAATATAAATAATATCTGATCTGGTCTGATACTCTTGTCAACTACGGGTACGGATTATAAAAAAAAACAAGACAAATGCATGGTTGTCTAATTTTTATAAAAATCTTTTAGATAGAAATTAATTAAACGGAATCAATTTTTCCATCTTGATAGAGTGATAAAGTCTCAAATAGTAAGTGCCAGTTTTCACTGCATAGCGAAAAACAGTATCCAGGCTAATAAAGAAAAATATTATTTGGAATTATGATTTTCTTATAAATAGGCGCTCCATCTTAATTTCTTTCGTCAACAGGTTTTACTACACCTTGCGCAAAAATTCTTACCGTAGATACTATTTTTTCAGTTAATAAAATTAATATTCAGTTTGTAGGTGGGTACACTGCACTCTGAAGACTTTTACTTATAATTTTCATCAAATAGACATTATATTACACTGGTTTTGCTATTCAGATAATTACCTATTATCTCATACAAAGAATTTTTATAACTATAGCTTTCACTGAAATAGACCCACTTATTCGACACTTTCCATCGTTAAACTATTTTCATTTGGTAACTTCCATAAAATCTTAAAAATACTACAATAAGGTCTTTTTATTCATGCAAGTTTTATATTAAGAGAATTAAATATAAATAAACTAAATATAAAAAGTCCATTGGTTCAAAGCAATTTTGTTCTAATAACAACTGCAAAATTGCCATTGAACCTCAAAACTAAACCAACAAGTTTCAACCTCTTGATATAATTGTTAACAAGGCAGCAAAAGCCTTTATTCATTTATGTCTTTTTCTGACGAAGTAAGCAACCAGTTAAGAGAAGGGATTTATCAAACAGACGTTAAAGTAGCCTCTAATCTTTCTGTAGTACGAGTACGTACGTACTCTTGCATCTTGGCAACGAAGACGAAAATGTTTAAAGTGGATTTCGAGTGGTGGTATATTGAGCAATAGAGATAAAGAGTAAAAAATCTTTTTCGCTAATTTATGAAATAGATAAAATTATTCGCACACTAAAATAATTTGTTGGGTATAATTTTGTCACCTCGAGAAAATCAACAAAGATGTTACAAATATATATGATTCAGAACATTTGAATTAAAGTTCTCGAAACAAACAAAAAGAAATTACAAGAATAGAATATGCTAGAACTTAAAAATGTATAATTATAATGTACATACTAAAGCAAGCTTGTATTTTCAAATGTTGAAATAAAAATTATTCGAAGTAGAAGCCTTTTTAAATTATTTTTCTACCTCAGCGAAACCTATTTAACTAACATTAATACTTGATGATTTTATTGGCGACAACAATGTTATGATAAAGAAGGAATAATTAGTAGTCCAATAGTGCCATACTTGAATTACGAATACCGAAGTTGATTTCCTTTGATATAAAGTCGTTATGTTTCCCATTTTGTGGTCTACATAGGCAAACTTTTTCATTTTTAAGATGTTCTATTCTATGACAGATTCTAAGATTTTGTTGTTACACCCGTGGAATCATCATGAGACGAAAATTAGTAAACAAACGACAAACGACGATTTTTGTACGTTAAAACAACTTCATGTTATAAAATAATGTCTAGGTCATAATATAAATAGGGATTATTTAGGTCTGATATTCCTATCAAATATGTAGTATAAATATAGCTTATAAATAAAAACATTAGCAAAATTCTTGCAACATAACAAATAACCATGCAACATAACATCTTTTACAACATAACAAATTAACGTGCTCATTACATTACGCTCAATATAACATATATTATTTACTTGCTGGAGTTGTTTAAATATTTCTGTGTTGGTGATAACGTAATCGGCCAATAAACTAGTTTTTTTGTTATAGTTATTATTGAAAGGCACTTTTACACATTTTGCGAAATAATTTTTACAACCGCATTTTTCCTCGTCAACTAACTTGATACTCGTTTTTTTAAACTTTTTTTTGTACATGCGCTTATTTCATTTGTGCTATTCTTAGTTTCTTCCATAATGAAATAAATAAACATATTTTTTACCTCGATTTAACTTAATTGACAAACACTCAAAATATTTGATGAGTGAGTTGATAGGCGATAATGTTATGATAAAACATTTGGAATATATAGTCAAATAGCGGTGTAAAATATCAAAGGCTATCTATAGGTTTCCTTCGTTTGACGATGTCTCAACAATATACATCAAATTTTATTGACTATTTTTATACTTCCTAACTTTGTTAATATCAACACAAAGACAAAACGCCATGTGATTTGAAGATTGATGAATTTATTTACTTTTTCTTCTTCTCCTTTTGTATCGTCTAGAACTTCATTTTTCTCTTCCTCTTTCACAAAAGTTAGTTTCCTCTTCAGAATTTTCCTTCTCATCAAGATTAACGTTGTTATGTTTCTCAATGAGTGTCCTGAAATAATCTGAAATTTCTTCTTGGTCGTTTATGCTAAATCTTACCGAAAGACACCATTAAGTATGGGGGGATGCCTTACACTTTTGAAATTGCAATGTTTCTTTAACTTTTCCGCTAGAGCCAAGAAAATAACTTACAACCTCTAAATTTCACGTCGAATATGACGAACAACAATTGGTACAAGCGTCGAGGTAAAAATAGCTGGAGTAACAACCTGAATCTTTCTTGTTTTCTTCTTTCAAAATCCGTTTGTTATCAGTTAATTGCAGGTCGCAGGGGTGGATCCAGAAATTTATAGTATAGAGTCAGAGACTTGACTTAAAAAATAAACGCTATTTAAAGAGATTTTTAAAAATCATGTATTATTTTCCCTATTTCAGTCCATTATCAGATAATTTTTTAAAAATAAATATTACTTTAGTCTTTAATACCAACATTCTACCTTTAGTGCAAAGTTATGCTCCCATAACATAATTTGAACGAAATCAGTAATATATCAACAAATATATCAACGTATTCAAATGTAAATTACAAAAAATTAACGAGATATGGCACAATGGAAAGTCGTGATATTCGAATTACAGAGTTTCCCATCATGGGGAATAGCAAAATGTGTTCGATTTAGTAAAAGTTCGAATCATAGAGGTTTTTCCATGAGAGTTTCTTAGGAAATTGTGAGGGGACCGAGGAATACCGTTCGAATTAATAAAAATTCGAATTATACGGATTCGAAATAGAGAGAGTTAAAACTGTATGTTTTGAGAAAGAGAATAACATTTAATGACAATTAGACATCTTTATTCATTATTAATTGAAAATTTAACATAGCTCTTCACTACCATTTTGGCTTTTGTTTTGTTTACAAAAAAATAAAAACTTCCGTTGACATGGTACCGGTATCACCCGGTCACAAAACTAGTTTATAATGATCCCCAATTAAGATAAATTAGTTAATAATAACTCCCAGTCATAATAAAATAGTGAATTGTGACCCCCTAGAGTCAACATTTTCTAGGAAATAATAACTCTCCCAGTTTATTTTGACTCCCCTACATTTCTTTTTGGATAGAACAAAGTCGGTTCAGTTACCTTTCTTATTGACAAAACTTGCTATAAAAAGCACATGACTACAGAATATGAAGTACAGTAGATAAGAATTTTTTTCTTGAAATCCTTGAAAAGTTACAAATTGCAAGTTACAAAGTGTTTTTAAATCTCGATTATCAATTCACGACTACCTTTGGAAATTGCATCAGTGTCTGCAGTTCAAGACGTACCATTTCTTTACGTAGACGTACGTGATTCCTCATGTTAGCGATATCGAACACTGCTTCCATTGGTGAATTACCATCAAGGATCTCTGCTGCGAAACGATAGCGAAGACTCCCCAATTGAATCCATCCTGTTGCTTTTGCACGGATAGAAATGTTGGGGCAACATTTCGAAATTCACCAACCACATGCTTATACAATGAATAGATGGATTTCTTAGAAACATGATTCAAAGCCGATTTCAAACTATCGTAAATCTGAGCCCGACCACTTGAACAAAAGCTCAAAAACCAATGCGGACCTCCGTCGTGTAACAGTTAAATGTAGTCTTGGTATACAGAATCAAAAGGGATGGCGGTGTTCTTTTGAGTATTCAAAACAGATTGATAGTTATCTTCTTCGCCAAGTGTTTTGCATATCAATTTTTGCGCGGCATCCATGATACGGTCATATATTTTTGCACCATTTCCAAAAAAGATAAAAACATCTTATAACATCAAAATTTTGCCAGCACAACTAATAAAATTACAAACTTAAATGTCCAAGATTTTTAGATATTTATTGTAGAAACTTTTGCTAATTGATAATAGTTGATTTTAATAATAAAGTACGTATACCCAGAGGTGATTAGTGATAGAGCTAATTTTAAGTAAGGTAACTAGATTTTAAAGATAAGGAATATATTTTCGCCTATTGAGTTATGCTTCTGAAATGCTCTTTTTTTGTTTCCAACATATTTGAATATAGGCTGTTTTGTTTTTAATATTGTATTTATTTTAGTATTGTATTGTTATTATATATTGTTGTATATTTTCACGTTTCTACTTTCTAATAATCATATCTGCAAACTCAATTCAAAGTTGTTTATTTCTTGTTGAAATTGAATAAGTCCATCAAAGGTTTTGGATGTGTTTATTCTAGTTAAACATAGTATTTTCGGTTTTACCAGAAGTTCACAAATCAAAAAACTTTACCCTAATTTTCGAGTAACGCAATATTTTTGAAAGTTTCCTTGTGTGTGTCTTTTAGCATTCGTAAAGTATTTTTGAGACTTCTCAGTGTATTTTTATCGTCCCATAATTTGTTTTTGAGACGTCCCTGGGACGTCTTAGTGTATTTTTATCGTCCCATAATGTATTTTTGAGACGTCCCGCGGACGTCCCATTGGGACGGGGACGAAAGTTGTTACATTTGGTACGTCCTAAAGGGACGTTCAAGGATTTCTTTGAAACGATGGCATGTCAAAGAAATATGATTGAACGATGTAAGGGATTTTGTCGAAGCTTGGACAAGGATCCTCTCTACGATTTCATCGGGTAACTGATTCCATCTGTTTGGCTTACTATCTGGCTTTTCGTCATCGTGAAACAGGGGCAGTTTTTGTTCATCGTCTTGGGTCGGTAATGGTTCGAGCGCATTCGTCATGATGGGGCGGTAATGGTCCAAGCTCATCATCGTGGGGCGGTGATGTTTCAGCTTCATCGTCAGGCTGATTCAAAGGATCAAGACATAATTTAAGGAGGCCAACATTATACTTTTTAGCTAGTACACGACCACGCTCATTTTTCAAAGAAATTACATCAGAACTGCTGCAGAATACGAAAATTTACCTGCGAATTTAGCCTGTGAAAAAAATATACGAACCGTACGCGAGCACGAACGTCACGCATGTTCTCGGAAGAAGAAACCCCTGTAAAAACAAAATAAAGTCACGTGAATCTTTAATTTCCAGTGTCATTTTTCTCATACTAAGGAAAAAAGGACTGTTGCAATTATTAATTTACAATCTTAAAATATCATAGCTGCAGGTTGCGGATTTGCAGCCCCTTTAGATCCGCCCATGGGTCGTAAAAAATGTAGAGTGTATCTCAAGCTAAGGTCTGTATTACACTTTAAATTATAGAACAGACTTTATAATATTTTGTTAAATGATCGATTTTCAGTAGTGTGCAAAGGCAAATAGATATTAAACTTTTATCATAACTAAATTTTTATATTGTTTATTTCATGGTACAAAAATGAATTTATGTATACATGTATATACTATGAGAGAAACATTGATTTTAATTAAAACTTTAACACGCAAAAACTTCTACTAGACATGCATCTCGCGTCTTGCTAAAGCAGAGTATTCCCTGTTCACTCGTTGGTAATAGCTTGTCTTTTACCCATGCTACCAAATACAGATCGATGTTTAGGGCAACGTCATTCAATTTTCCTAATATTGGGAGTTGTCCAAACTGTGTTCCCATAGTGGTACCATTCTCTACTTGCAACTGTTTTCTTAAAATATATTTCTTCGTACCCACAAATTGTGTATTTCTTGCAATGTTTTGTAAAGAATGAAATCATTGCAGTGCCTTCTTACAAAGATTGAAAACAAAAAAGCGTTCGAAAACACGTTTAGTTGGGAATATTTGAACAACAAAATATTACAGTAGTAGAGGCAAAAATAATTTATTTGAAACATCTGTTTCTGAAAAATGGCACTACGGAAGTCAAAAGTGTTATACAAGGAATGAGACTTATCATGTCAAAGAACAGTTAAAAATGTTGGATGCTCAAGGAACGTCACGGAAATGATTCAGTCTTGTGCGAAATGGAAGCCGGCTGAAATCGAAGCAAGAACATTATAAAGATAATAATTACATAAAAGGATGAAGAATCAATGAATAGCATCTAAATTCTTCATTACTTATTTTTTATGAAATTCTACATTGGTAGTTGTTTGGCAACCTTGACTAAGTCTGACTACACCTCTGTATTATTAAATTACTGGTCCTCTATAACTAAAAAACTTATAGTGTTAGTGTTTGCTTTATTATTTGTCTTGCAAAAAAGTACGGCTACCACGTCAATTCTATTTTGAGCTCTTCTTTGCATGGGTTTAAACCTTTAAGTTAAAAATATTTGATATTTTGAACGCTTCTCTGAATCTATTTATTTGTTTTTGCAAATAATACACATATTAGAGGTTGCACATTACGATAGGCTTTACATTACAGCATGCAAATACCCGAAACTCGAATACACAGTTTTTTTTTTTTTATAAGAATTACATTACAAGTCGAGACGAGCCTCATGATTCTTAATTTTTCTCCGAATTGAGCCTGGTGATTCTTAAATTTCTCTCAACTAAAATTATCATTGCATTCACGTTTTCGCAAAGAAAACACAAAAAGTAACAAATTATTTGGTTTGAATAGAACCCAAATTATATAAAAACGCTGTCTAGAGATGTGTCCTTTCTTTTCTAAATACAGTAAATATAGAGCTGAAATGAAATCTTAACCCATTTTTTGAGGCTGAGGGTGATTCTTAAAGAATTCTTAAAATTGGTGATTTTAAGCCTTATGATTCTTATAAAAATAATTCTTATAAAAAAACTGTGTAGAATAAAGAAGCATAGCAAGCGGAGGGCTTGCTTTGATAATTTATACATAGAAAATATGTAACTTCGAAAAAGAAAAAACATAATTGGAAATGTGTGTAATGGTGTGTCTATAAAAAGAAAATTTAATGAATTTAAGCATACAAATTAATAACCTGACCGCCTTCTGTAATTAGAATTAAATAAAACAGGAAACGTTTAATTTGATCATTGACGATCATGTTGGTACGATGCTCATGTGCAGTAATGGGATAATTTTGTTGTTGTTGTTGATGTTTTAGTCATTTGCATACAGTTGACACGCGATGCTTCTTCATTGTAATATAAAACAATAATAACTTCTCATACCGATTTTATATTAAGGAAGGTAGGTGATGTATTTATATTAGTTATTCTTATATAAATGGCGCAATTAATAGCACAGACAAATAATATCCATTACCAAATTCATCATTTTGCTTCTCTTTCTTTTTTTGATACGTTGACCTACAGCCAGCGTCATTGAAAATAGTTGAGATCAATGAATGTAAGCTGGACCCAGAGTTTATCAAATTAAGCTGGACACCGTACTGGATGGCTGTAAACGACTAGCAAGTTGATTTACGATATAGTATTTTAAAGCTTCATCATAGACTTCTTGATGGCTTAGAAGCAAAGTATTATAGGTTCACATGAACCTACAGCCAGGGCGACTTTTAAGAGATAGCTAATCAACTTTCTAAAATTACTGGCTATACGCCGGAGTTGCCAACAGATAAATCGTCACAAAATTGCAATTACGACTTTTGACAAAAATAACCAATTTTCTCAAAATAATCGAAGTTGAAGACATAAGGATTTGTTAAACAATTTTCAAGGTTTTCTTGTTTTGTGTTTAAGAATTCGACCTATTTTCTATTTAATCCAGTATTAATAATGTGT
>JAUEKX010242581.1:0-10177 GCA_031834005.1 Dendronotus venustus
ATTCTAAAAAGTACGTTCTTTCTTTTCCATTTCCCTTTATGCGTCATCACAATGTAGGCTCCAGTTTCTGTGCTCGCATTTATTTGGATAAGGAACTGTTGAATAACAGGTGATCATCCCGCTGTGTCATTTTAAGATTCAACCGGCCATTTCAAAAACAACAAAAATAAATGGCTTATCTAGCTTGCAAAGTTTGTACTAGTCAAATCCTCTAATAATATATTAAATTCTTAGTTCATATTATTTTTGTCTTTTCTCTTTCCAAGTCAACGGTTTAACAGCAAAGAGATATATTGATTCTGGAGAGCTGGTCCCAGATCATGTAATGACGAGGATGATCATGTATGAGCTGTCGAACATGCGAAATGAAAATTGGATGCTTGATGGTAAACAATTAAATCTTTTTTTATTACTATTTATATTATTATTCAAGTCATTTGCTCTTTTCTTCCTTATAATGTTTAGCTCTTCATCAAATTGTGGTTCAGTTTTTTGACAAGATGGGACAATATCCCAACCAGTAATGTAACAGTTGTCTTTGTTTGAAACATATTTTTTTTAAAGATATTATATGGTCCAAAAGGGGCTATTGAAGTAGAGAGTAGAATTCGTTACCTAACTGATATTATCATTTTCATTCTTTATTTCCATCATTAAGGTTTTCCACGAACTGTACCGCAAGCTAAAACTTTGCTTCGTGATGAAAAGCTTGATCTTGTTATCAACCTACGAGTTCCTTTTGAAACAATCATTGATCGCATCAAAGGAAGGTGGATTCATCCAGCCAGTGGAAGGATCTATCACACAGAGTTCAATCCACCAAAAGTACCTGTAAGTTGTAGGATTATGATTTGATGTGTGCATTCAAGATAAGAAATAATCATGCATAAAAATATGGTTTGATAAAAGTAAATGACATTGACATATATATATGTACGTCAAGATTATGCAAATGAAAGACTTTAAAGATTTTACTTTTAAACAATGAACATAAGTGAAAAGAATAAGAGAATTTGATGTAATATATTTTGTCAACAGTAACATTATAAATATTTTGTCGAACGCAAAATAAAAAGATTGCAGAGTGTATTGTATTGTAATCAAGATTCACAGGCTTTTTCTTTGAGATTCAAATTTGACAGGTTTAGTTTTTCTATTTAAAGCTTATGAGAACTGTTGAAGTTCAAAATAACTTGTTGAATATTATCATTGAGAGTTTGGGACGAATTCATCATAAAGATTAGGGCATGGTCTGGTACTGCTTTGGTGTGAAAAAAAATTACACAGTATCAAATGCCTACCCTCTTTGGTGTGAATCATATGCATCTCTCATTGCAACCAAGGGGGAAAAGAAGGGAGTCATGTCATATCAAAGTCAAATTGGATCATTATGTGACTGATATTGTTTTGGTTTCATCATCATTATCTAACAAATTGCTTTATGATATTATTTCCATTACAAGGGTGTTGATGATGAAACGGGTGAAAAACTTGTACAAAGAGAGGATGACAAAGAGGAAACTGTGAAGGCCAGATTAGAACATTACAGAAGATTAACTCATCCTGTGCTAAGCTTTTACAGGTATTTAATTTCTTTTATCTGTTTGTTCTGTTTTGGGTTTTTTTCTATTTTTCTTTACCTGCAATGTGTGGAAATGTGTGTGATTGGTGTCAATTGCAGAAAACACTGAAAAATATGAAGAAACACTGACAACAAGACTACAAACACAAACAAGGCGTCAAACAAAAACAAAATACTTAGAGTCAATCTATCGATTTGAAGAAATGGCAGATGAACTACGTTATATTTCTATTAAAAGTGTCTTGACTCTGAAAGTATTTTTGTTTTTTATTTTTCAAATCATTCAGTGAAAAGAAGTTAGTTATTATGTCCCAACTCTGACTGTTAAGTTTCTTATTAATTGCAGAAGGTTATGTCTTCTGTGAATGAAAAAAGATAATTAAATTCTTGACGGTAAACAATAGGCAAATCTGATTTTAAAGTGGCATGTCACACAACTATTACTATTAGCATGTTCAACTTGAGATCAATAGGACCCTGGTCTGAATCCTTCTTGGAAAAAGAATTTTACACTATCCTCACTCCAACCAGGTGTAGGTTGGGAAATTGATCTGCTATAGATCGATGTCCTAACCGGAAAGTAGCTCCGGAGTACTTACTTTCTACAACTCTGATAACTGAAAGCCCTCTTAAAGCATTCATTTGGGTTATTGTACACTACATCAAAAATAGTGAATCCAAAGATGTAATCATGCCAGACATTTCTGATATCTCTTTTGGAGTGATTGTTTTTCTTTGCTTTTCAATGACTAGAACGATTTAATCATCTCTTTTTTTCTTCTTCTTTTTTTCAGAAACAAAGGCATGGTAGAAGAATTTTCTGGAAAATACAGCAACGAAATATGGCCAAATGTCCATAAATGTTTAACTGGTTTTCTTGAACCAAAAGGGTATACCCACTATGAATAGATTGATAGCCCAATAGGCCACTGTGTGATAGTTCAATAAGCCTCAGCATAGAAATGGGTTCTCAACATATATGACAGTCTTATATCTCTTGTCTACTTGAAATAAGAATTTCTGGGAATCACATCATGTAAGATAATATTGTCACAATGATTTAGATGGTTTTAATGATTGTGTCTTGTACCTGTTATATTTGTTCATTTCCCATTATGTCGGTATTTCAATAACTTATAATAAGAAGGAAGTACCCATGCTTTGTTATTGTTGCTTTAGTGTTGCTTTGTTTGTTTTGTTTGTGTTTCTAATCATACTTCTCCAGTGGTGCTCTTAAGGGTGAACAGGAAAGTAATCTTCCATATCCACTTTATAGAAATACATTTGTAGAAAGATAAGGTTGAGATAAGGGTTCTTTTGGAAGACACAAATATTTATCCATACTTGACAAAGTTTTTTTTAATGTCTGAGAAAATTGCAAGCTTTCGTTTACAAGGGTTGCATTTAGATTTCAGGTGCTGTTATGAATGCCTCGTCACTTATTGAGTAATAAAATGACGTAACTGCTGTTCACTGTTTTTATCATCTATTTACTTTTCCATCGGAGTGCATTGTGTTTTCTAATCTGTATCTCGATCCAAGCACTGGAGTTCTCATTTTTAGCCTGGTAGCTGTCGTTGAATGATGTTCTACTTGTTACAGTGAGCATAATTTTGAACACTTTACATCCAAAGTTGTGGGGTTTCTGTTTGGTTTTATTTTGATGTTTGTTATCTCCATATAAATGGTGCTGAAGCCAAATGTCAATCATTTTTTCTTTCCATAAGTTGTGGATCAACGGCAAGGAATGGGAAATCTTAAATGGTAGTTATGATCATTTTTTTTATGTTGATTGATTCTTTTCACTGTCTAAGTATACAGTGGTTACTCATGGGTTACTATTGAATAGCATGTTATTGTTATGATGTGTCTTAATTAAGACCCAATTTAGGACGAAGTCAAAAAACCATGTGTGTTCACAACAAGGCTACTTAGAGCCAGCGCTGGCTAGCTTCAGTACTGTCCACATCTACGCATTATACGACAATTTGGACTGACAGTCTGAATTTTTGACAGAAAGAAGATGGGCCCCATTACTTTGTTGAGTCTGAAGTATAGGGAATTCTGCATTCAATCTTCATCTTGAAAATTATTCATCTGAGTTCAATAGGTTCAATATCTATCTATCAATTTCAACAAAGTGTATTTCCTTTCTTCTTGTGGTGTAAAAAAGATGTGTTTATCCTTTTATTGTTGTTATTGTTTTTTGTCTTTTAGCTCCATAAACCTTTTTTTAATGTATGTTTTAAAAAGAAAACGCTATCTGCTGTGATTCAATTGACATGTGATGATGAATTATAGTGATTACAGAGAGGCCATGATGTACATTTAGTATCTCACTTTGATTACTGGATTAGTTAGAAATGTTCATCTATAAAAGACTGCCATCATTCCAAAAGAATAGATATATATGTTAATCAACGTGACGAGCTATGATCAGAATTAGATTAGTATCTGTTTGTCCTCTGCCTTTTGTCCAGTCCAAATATAGTCAGTCAAGAGTTGAAAAACAACAAAATAAGAAGACCTAATTAGCTTCTTCGCTTGTATATTATGGTTCAAATTACATAAAAGATCATGTTGTTTGTCCTGTTATGTTGATATACCTTGTAGTCTTAAACAACTTTGTCTTGAGAGATTTGGGCCTGTAAATCTTCAGCCATATGTCTGGTTTCAGACTTATTTGTTTCTATCCAATTATCCAAGTGGACTTTCCACATCGCCATTTTCATTGGAATATGAAGTGTTTCATACTATTTTTTATTTGCCATTTACACACCCATGTTATGGTTAATTAACTATCTAGTCCTGACAATAAAATTAGTTGGACTCAAATGAAAGCTTGACGCTTTGTTATTGTCATGTCCCCTCTATCTTCCCTTTCTTTGTGATAAGGGGATGCAATGTGTTCATACCAATGCTTTAACTTTGATTGATTTTAAACCTAACATATTGTATACCCTCCTATTCCTATCCTTTGCTTTGGATAATATCGTTGGCATTGTCATCATGTGAAAGGTGAAAAGTAAATCTAACGCCTCTATTTTGTGTACATCAATTTTGTTTTGACAATTTTTCGTTTTACACATGGACGTTTTTAATAAAGAAAATTTTGCTCAACTTCTCAAATTAAATTGGACCATTTTATTTTGTTGACAATTTTGTAAATGGATTTTGAAGATTGCTCAACCATTAAGCATGTCCTTCCTATCCATAAAGTGGCTTCTGTCTCTTGTCCGCTTTACGCTACAGAAACTGGGATAAGCTCCAGCCCTATGGTACTATTGCCTCCAGAAAGACACGTTATCTTGTTGCAGTGGTTTGGTGTTTTACCTTTTCATTTGTTATTTTTTGTTTTGTTTTTGTAGTTGATTAACTTTTCCAGGGGATTTCAATCTAAAATTAGTCATTAATATTTTGATTGCATATTTACTCAGAATGTTTGCCAATAAAATGAATATAATCAATTTATCCACATTTGTGTTATTGTATTTTAATTTTACTACATCTGATTCATCATTTATGTTTTGAATTATAAGTCTATTCAATACAATGTCTCGGGCAAAATCAAATGATTCCTGAGTGGAACTATGTAAAGGGGAACCGATTTGCAGGCAAAGAAAAGAAACAATAAATACCTAACATTTTACTACCTGTACTACGACCTATAGGCCTACATCCATATTATGAGGGGGTAGGTGGTGTTCTTAGGAACCATCATGGTGGAGTAAAGGAGCCCTATTCTAATTCTATCTATAGAAAACTAGGCCAGGTCCCAGATGACCACTTGAGGAGATGGAAGGGTCCCGGGTTCAAATCCCATATCAGGACAGCCAACAGTATGTCCCCAGGAACAGCCTCTTTACACAACTTTCCTCATCCTGTCGGAGATGGATACAAAATGCAGAGATCCGCGCCTGGTTACGGATAATCTTGTCTCTTTCCGAAAGAGAATGTATACGCACCTAACAGTTAGAACTGAACAGTTTTCATGTATGGTCTATTGTGTTATATTATGTTTGCTGTCTGCCTGGGATAAATGTGGTATATTGTAAAGTGCTTAGAGCATGGTGAGAACATCGCGCTCATCACTGTTGGTGGTGGATGTAGGAGTAGGAGGGGACGACAGCACAATGCATGGCCGGACATCGCCATAACGTGGACGGACACGAGAAACCCAGGAACTGCAGAGGGCCACGTCAGTGGTTAGAGGCGTGAGATATCTAATCCGGACGTCGTAGGTTCGAACCCCGCGTGGTGACGAAAAACGATTTTTCTTCTTATTTTCTTCCCTAAGCTTCGTCTTTCGGCTCTGTTCATATAATGGAAACGTTGCGCCTGTACTTACTGAAGAAGGCTGTCTGCTTATCTCCGACTCCGTCTCAGATCTTCCCGACGACCAAACAGGTCGAGGGACTGAGTGGGTGCCGCATGCTGGGTGAGTCTTAGATTTAAAAATTCTAGAAAATAAATTTAGAAACTTTTGTTGTTTTCCCACATCGGCATATTCATTTCATCTTCTTGTGTGTTTTTCAACCACACTAGTATAGTATTACTAACACTATTACTATTAGTCCTACAAATACAATTCCACAGCAAAGGTAACGAACTGAAGCGTTAATGCTGGGCCCATCCTTGGCTGGACCATAATGACATGCATTGTGAAAACAACATATCATATTTGTATTCAATTCAACGGTCCTGTCTGTAATTAAGATAACAGAGTCGCGTCTTGTACGGCATCAGAGCATAATTTTTAAAAAAGTGGTGTTGATGATATAGCGCTAATGATAAAACAAAATCTTTATTGAAATCAATTATTGTCAGCGAGGAAAGTATTTCTGAACGTCCTCAGCAGTCCATGTCTTCATGACAAGCTTCATAGAATTAGAATTCTACAATAAGGCGATGAAGATACACCCCAAGCCTCTCGTTTTATTTACTTAATATCGTTATGAGAGGTAGCACTAGGGCAACATGGAATGTGTATGGTTAGCAGCTGAGCAATGCTTCCTATGCATTGCTTATAGCGCCTTTCAAGGACGGGTACAGTGGGCTGATCACCTGATATAGTATTGCATAGCTCAATGTTTTGCCAAAGGTGGTTATTGGGGCATCTACCTCATTAACCACTTGAGACTGGGCATTGCCGACACTGCAAAAGCTGCATAAGGCCAAGGATAACAAAACAGAAAAAGATACAACCCGTCTTGTGTGAGCATGCAATTGTGAACGCACTTTACTATATCTATATTTTATAATAATAATAATATAGGCCCTATTATTCTTTTATCCATCGGAGAAAGTCTCGTTTAAGATTGCTATTACCGATTCCTGAGCGGGTGTCTTCTATTTGTCAACGATGTGAATGCATCAAGGATTTCATATTATCTTATAGACTCCTTCTTACTTCTATGGAATGCATTGATGATGCCAATCAAACAATTTTGTTTTGTTTTGTTACCCAATACATTATACACCGCGTTAGCAGTGTCGGCACCCAGCTCCATATGGTGAATGCGGTAGATGCCTCAATAACCACATTTGACAAACACACCGAGCCGGGAAATACTATGAATCAGGAGCTACAGCAAGCAGGTGATCAGCCCACTGTGTCCGTCCTTGAATGGCACTATGAGCAATACACTGGACGCAATACTCAGCTGCTAACATAACAATTTTTATACCGCCTACTTCTTTGTGTTGCCTCTCATTTAGATGTAAAAATGGGAGAACCCACAATCAAACAATTTTGTAAAATCGTTTGTTTAGTTTTAATTTAATCCCAAAATAAATACATTTATTTTCTAGTATGTAGGAACTGCGAATAAGACTCAGCGTGGGTGTTAGTGGCTCAGTTTATAGCTTCCGCACTAGGGTTGTTGGAGCAGGCATGTTGCGGGATTACCATCGGTGATTCATTTTAAAGAAAATTAAGAACTAATTATTATCAATTATTTCTCTATTATTTTCTTTTTTCTTCTATGTTGAACACCCGAACAACTAACGTTACCCCATTGCCGGTACTTTAAGTCTTTCGCTTCTTATCCATTCAATAGGTACGGAGTCACGGCAAAGGTTAACTACAAAACCTACCTCCATCTTCGAACTTAGAATTTTCACCACGCCGAGGTTTGTTTTGAAGTGAGAGAACTTATGAAACTGATTTTTCCAGTTGTCTGTTTTAAATTAGAGTTTGGTACGATTAAAATTAATTGAATCCTAACATGTGTTATAATTTCCTGAGAATGAGTAATTGATTTCTGAGTTTGATGTTTAAATATTAAAGATCTAACATCTGTAGAGATATTCTTGAACTTGGGTCAAAATCTTTTCTCGTTCACCCCGTCGAGCCTATCACAAGTAGACCTGCCCAAGTATTGCTTATTATAGGGTTTACCCAACTGTTTTCTTCAGGTCATGAAACTTTTAAAATTCATATCCTGGTAGCCCATATCCTTATCATTCGACAATGGATCTGCATGGAATTTATGTTCTATTTGTGTCAATACACAGTCTGATCACACTGGACCTGGAACTTTACCCAGTCAGGCAAAATCGAAACAAGCTACCCTATAGGCATAAGGCGAGCTAGAACTAGAATAGCCTAGAGGTCTAAATAAGGGGACAATTTATAGCATTAGTCACTTGGTCTGTTCCACTTTAAGCTGGAAAACTTTTTCTTATGTTTTGGATCGTTTACAACATATTTGATACAAATATCCTGACTAAAATCTGTCGCTAACTTTGATTTGATACTTATTTATATTGGGGGAGGATGGCAGAAGCTTCTGAAACCTCGGTTCTCAGTTCCACAAGAGAATACTCAAAGATGCTAACAAGAGGTCAATAGTGATAGAGATTTTACCTTCTTATAATCTGTCTTTTTATTGGATTACTAGGTTAGTTATGGCTATCGAAGGCTATACTATAGGTACTATAACCTTTCCTTCGAGGTGGAGATACAGAAACCCAAAAGTGTTATGCTAGAGAATAATACCTAAACAAGGCCCCTGTGTTGTTTTCAGTTTGGAGTATTTGTGTTGCTGCTAGTGTTTAAATTTATGCTTTTATTATTACATGAGAAGGATTTCGACTTTGTTTTGTTTACATGATTAGAATGAGAGAAATTTTATTTTTCAGATTGATGCAACATCCCAGGATGAAGGAAAAGACAAAAGGAATGTCCCCTGGTGTAAAGCGACCAAGACCTGTTTCATCTTTGTCTCAGCCTTCTGGAGTATCCAACAAAAATGGGCAAAAAAATAATAAAGATGTGTCGATGACACCAGACACATTTAAACGGTCTCAGTCTCCTATCAAGAAGAAAGGAACAAAACGAAGATCCCTCAATGACACCTACCGTAATGACAGAAAAAATGTTGCAAACTTCACACAACTCATGTCAGATGGTACGTGATCTTGAAATAAATATTTAGTTATAGATATGAGCAGAACTCATTTTACTGATTTTGCTTCTCCGTAGAACCCTCGTCCTATAAGCAGTCTCTGCTCTCTCTCACACACACACACTCTTTGCCCCCCTCTATATTTTTCAAAAAGGAAGTATAAGATGGATAGTAATAAGTTTAAATGTTACCCAGTGATTGGCACAACAATATTTATATATATAGTTTATGATTACGGTTGATTCTATACAGAAAGGAAACTTACTGATTACATATTTTTTTGGGCGTGCAAAATCACTGAATCACTTATTCAAACTTTATTACTTCGCAATTTACAGGGGATGACAGTATGATGGATGTAGACTTTGATGAAACTCCAGCAACGCTAAGCCAGATCAGTGCAATAAACCCCATGGACAATGACACTCTTACCACAACATTTGCAAAGAAAAAGAACCGCAGGTCGGCAGCCGATGAGACCTGGGAGATGGCAGTAGAGAATGCAAGGGGGGAACCAGATGGAGCTGAAAGGTTGTTTTTTTGAAAAGGAAATCATATTTGAAAGTTAAAGAAAAAACGTTATTCACCTTAGCCTTCTGCCAAGATTTTAAAAAAATGAAAATGTGTCATAGACAATATATTGAAATGCTTCTATTTCTTGGGAATGCAGATGAACATCATTTGACAAAACTAGATATGATATCAACCAAAATAAAAGATAAGGTCAATTGTATATCTTTTTCTTTTTATTATTATTAGGCCTATTTATTACTTTGTTTTATATTTTTCTTGCATGCATTGGCATACAAAATTGAAGGTAGTATTAGTATTAATGTTTCTAATACATTATCTTTCACAGATCATTTACCCGGAAAACGTTATCAAAAATGAACTTAGGAGATGATGATGATGATGATGGTGGCACAAGCCCGGATGAAGAAGGATTTAGTGACGACGAGTCTGCTACACCTGCTAAGAAGCCTAGAGTAGCTACATCAGAAAAAAATTCCCCAAAATTGAAGAAAGACAAGAAGACAAGTGCTGTGAAGGTAGCTTCCAATATTTTCAAAATTTATATTTCTGAATATTCAGAGCATCTTACCATACAGAGGTTCCTGTTCTGTCCAGAGGTTTGCCAACCGTATTGGTCTTTCGCCATCTGGCTTCATTTGCCCACCTCCATTCC